>CAAKHB010002679.1:75996-105285 GCA_901007665.1 Aeoliscus strigatus
TTGAAATAAAATAATAATAAAAAATTAGCAGCAGTGATGTTAGCAACATGCTAAGAACACCTCCGAACTCTGGACTCCCCCCGGAAATGGTTCGGTCCGGAACCCTGCGCAAGAGCGGACCGAAACAACGTTTGTTCGCTGTGATTTGTGACTACGACATGACATCACATCGACACGTTTCACAACAGCGACTGGGCTTTCATGACGCGCGTCCTTCAACGATGACGGCGTTCGAAAGTTCACCTTTTCACGCATGCGCAGAACGAACGCACCAGGTGCGCTAGTGAATGGAGTGGAGTTCTCATGGCAACGTCCCAGAAAGTCCGAACCGATTCTTCGTTTCATAGCGGTTCTTCTAATCTAAAACAGCTCACATTCGCACACATTTTCCGTGCGTGACACCTGCTCACTATAAGTTAACTTTCAGCCTGGAGTCAAGCTATTTGTGCGAATGGAGTCGAGTTAGCTATGCTAATTGCGTCAAGCTATGCTAATGGGGTCAAGCTAGCAATGCTCGTCGAGAGTCAGACTGTCCTTGTTCCCTGATGATCTGAACCTGTGTCCTCCTCCTGGTGAAGCAGCTCCAGCTGAAGAAGGTGAGCAGCAGCAGCACATTTCATTTAAATGCTAAGAGGAAATAAAATCAAATTATCAGGCAGAATTTTCAATGACGACATTAATCAAGATTCAACACTACTACTATAATTTGATATAATTTGATCTCCGAATCAGAATCCCTTTAATTGTGCATAGTATAATGAAATGGTGTATTGTGTGCAGCTTTCCCTAATGATTTAAAAAGCAAGTGTCCCACAGATACCATATCCAAAGCAGATACAATTGTAAAAAAGAAAGCATAGGTCAGTGCACACTCGTTGAAGGATGTGACCCAGTGATGCTGTGCATTTACTGCAAAAGTCTTCGTGTGTGTGTGTGTGTGTGTGTGTGAGAGAGAGGGTCACTTGAATGAGAGAAGTGTGATGGTTCTTTCTTGAAACCTGGATCCAGGCTGAAATTATTCTGAATCTGTTGGTGATGTCCTGTGCTGACCATATTTGTCTTCACCTGAGTCTTTTATGTAGTTTATATTCACTAATTTCACATTCAGCTGCTTATCGTTGAAATGACATTTAATCTGTTGCGGTTTGCACGTTTCTTCATCAAGACAAAGCAGGTGTTCCACTCGTGTTCACAGTGGTTTGACGTTCTCTTGTCTCAGTTTCAGCAGCGTTGGACCACAAGCAAAAAATCTTTCAACGTCAGAGTGGGTTGATCAAGTTGTGGAGATGTGTTTACAGGTTGGTGCCATCACTTAATGTAACTTTTTTGTGTTTGTGTGTGTGCGCGCTCCTTGGTCCAAATACTGTGACACACAGTTGTATCACCTAGGTGAGTGTGCAGTCTGTCAGCATGTTGATGACACACTTTCTCTCTGCTCCTGACCCTGTTTGCACTTGTGTCCCGGAAGCTCTTTGGTCTCACATTCATCCACGCCGTGTTTGCTCAGTGTGAAACTAAACTTCTAGAACAGACTGCTTTCCATCCTCCTGCTCCTCCTCCTCTTCTTCTTCTTCTCTTATACCTACAGGCATCATCAGCACCTAAAAGCTTTAGTCCCGTTAGTTTTGCTTGTGTGTTCTTTAAGAATTGAAGCATTTCTCTCCTGCTGCTGCTCAATTAAATATTTGACTGTGGCGCCACCAGCTGGACACAACCTGCCATTACATTTCATCAATGACAGATGATGGCTATGATGAGTTCAGCAGGATTTACTCATCTTCCCCCAACAATCGTTATCTCGAGTCCATGTCTCTTCTGTCAATCAGTGAATCAGTTCTTTCTCCTATTTTTTCTCAGCGTCATTCATCAGTGAAACATTTTTATCGGATTCGACATGCAAAAATCATCAAATGGCTCAGAATGAGGACCATAATTAACATATAATAATAGCTAACAACTTTACAATCCTTATTGAGAAACAAACGTCTTCAAATGAGATTCGTGAAGCATCCAACTCCAAATGTTTTGTGGATTTTAGTGATGATGTTTTATTAAAAGGCTGCTCCTTCTCTGGAGGTCTGCTGAGATCCGTCTGTGGAGCTGTAGGGGGTCCTGACCTCCCGGTTTAGAATAACTTAATCCTTTATATAATCCTGCTCTCATATTCATGAATCAGAGAATGAAAGAAAGACAACAGAGATTCCCAGAGAGAAACTCCCGCACAAAAATTTAAATATTTAAATATGAATCTAGTTTCTAAGAACATTCTATTTATGCAACAAGACAAATTTCATATAAATGTCAAATTAATTCCTGAAAAAAATGTTTCTACACAGCAAAGAGATTTATTTCAGTAATTTCTAATCCGTGCAATAAATTCCAGATTTTAGTGGACAGGAGGCTGTGAGCTGGACCAGCAGATATCTGTGATTTCTTGGTGAGATCATATTAATTTGTGTGGGTCCAACAGAAGAACATAATTCTGGCTGAAATCAAACTTTTTATTGAAGCTCATAAATAAAGTTCCATACAAAACAAGTCACGCTCAAAGTTATAAATAGAAGAGACATCACAGAACCAAACTGCAGTAAAACACCCTTCTTTCTTCTGTTTTTATCCACATAATCCCTCTTTTGTTTCCTGCACTGAATACAAAATTACATATTTTTAATCTGCGGTCAGACACAAAAACTCACATTTTTTAAAAATCATCATTTTTGAGTCAAATTCACAAAAACTAATTTTAGCCAGAAAGTTCTGTTAACATTTGTCACGTTTCTTTCCGGATATTTAATTTATCTTGATTGATTTATCACTGAATTTACGACAAAAGAAAAGAGCTCAACCGTTACAGTAGAACGCGTCACCAGCTCCAGTGGAGCAGGTGCCCGGCCCCCGGCTGCTGGTGCCCGGCCTCCGGCCGCTGGTGCTCGGCCTCCGGCTGCTGGTGCTCGGCCCCTGGCTGCTGGCGCTGCCGCAGGCCGCGCTGCTCCGCGCCGAAGCCGGGGTGTAGCAGAGGGGAGAAGGCACAGAGCGGGAGGCCCAGCCCGGAGCGGAGCGTCGCCTCCAGGTCCTGCGCTGTCACGGTGACGTGTCGCGCCGGCAGCAGCTGCAGCAGCAGCGGCCCCAGGCGGCGCTCCGCCCGGGCCCGCTTCACCTTGTAGCGGTGGTTCTGGAACCAGATCTTCACCTGGGTCGGGGTGAGCTGGATGAGCCCGGCAAGGTGCTCCCGCTCTGGGGCGGACAGGTAGCGCTGCTGGCGGAAACGTCGCTCCAGCTCGGAGGTCTGAGCTCTGGAGAACAGAACCCTCCTCTTCCGGCCGGGGGGCCGGTCTGCCGCTGCGGCCGCGGGGGGAAGCTCCGTCGCCGGGGACGTCCCGGGGGAGTTGGACACTGGTCGGGGCTGCAGGGGGCGACCGAGCACTGCGGGGATGACGACGACAGGTCACGTGATTACACCAAGACATGGATCAGTGGATCAATGAAACGGATTAATGATCAATGATCTGATGTTCCACACAGAACGTTAACCCTTTACAGGACAAGAAGCCAGATTTGATCACTTCACCTTCTCTCTGTTCCTCTGAGTTACATTTAGTTTCGTTATTACATTAGATAAACTACAGGCATGTCAACATTTATGAATAGATTTTTCTAGAGAATGGAATTAGATATGGAAATTAAATCTACTCTGATTTATTTGGAAAAAAATATAAATAAAAACAATCAGAAAAAGTATAAACATGAAAACGTGGGGTTAGAATCTAGAATTTTCACGTATTCCAATCAGTGCCATATAAAGGGTTAAACATCCATTAGATCAGTATCGGTCCCTTTGGACCGGTTCTCCTCACGTGATCCACGGTTCCACCGTCCGTCCACTTCCGGTGGGCTCCCTGCGCCCGGAGCCTCCTCCGTGTCTTCCTCCTCCGTCTCGTCCGTCCCGGAGCCGCATTTCCCGGCAGGAAGATCCAGGATGTCCCGAACCGAGAAGCCCGTTCTTGTCGCGCCGGAGCCCCGAGACATGATGAGCAGCGTGAGAGGGCAGCGGACCGCGGCTCCATGAAGGGCCGGCGGGCGGCGGAGCGGGGCGGACTGAGGGTCACCGAGGCTCTGGGTCCTCCGTTAAAAGAGCCGGAGGCGGCGCGGTGGAGTGTGAGGGAGGAGAGAGGCGGCTAACGAGCCGGTGGTCAACACACACACACACACACACACACATCCAAATCAACACACAGCAACACATGAGCACCCACTCATTTACACTGATCATCTAACTTCTGGAGAAGTCCAGGTGTGAAGGTCTGTCTGCTCTCTGATTGGCTGCTGACCAGTGTTATATGTGTTCACAGATGCTAGAAACAGTAGAATGTGCTCAGTGCACGTTGGCCATGACTCCAACACCTGCACATTCATTGGTGGAGTGTGTGTGTGAGAGACAGAATTTCAGATGATGGAGATGAACATGTTCTGTCCGTCTTTGATATGCAGCAGCAGCACCTCATCCTCTTTCTCCACCTCGTTTTTTCTCCCTCCTCCTCTTCTCCCTTGTCCCTCTTCTTCCTCGTCCTCCTCTCGTCTTCTTCTCCCTCCTTCCCAGTGGATGAAGCAGGTTTCATTTCAGTCATCAGAATATTGGACAATCCTGTTCTCCACCTGTTCAAGTCCTTTATCGTCGTACGAGTTCCTGCTTTGACTTAATGAGTCTTGTGTTCAGATTTTCACATTTCTTGACATTGAAATTCCCTTTGACCTTCACTGACAGAATCAGTATTTCAATTTGAAACATCAAATATTTGAACTCTCAGCATTTGAGTTGTTTTTTCTTTTTCAGAATTTGTTTATTTGTGTGTTTCTGCTGTGTGTCACGTGTGTGTGTGTGTGTGTGTCTCTCTCCTGCTGGGTGGTCGACCTCTGCAAACAAACACACCATGAGCCGACAGCCACAAAGGCTGCACAGCCTCCACATTTATCCCATTTATTCCCCCTGAACACTTTATAATGGCTGAACTGACACACACACACACACACACACACACACACTGCTGGGAATACATGTGGGACTGCTGGGAGTTGTCATGGTATTCAGACTGCTCTCCTTCAATAGTCTGTCTTCTATATTTGTGACCACACACACAACTGACACAACGTGACCAGAAAAAATGAACATAAAAAATATTAATTTCAACTGAAGTGGTTGAAGTTTTTTAACCGTAAATTTTGCTTGGGAAATTAATAAAACAGTAAAATCCAAAATAAAAGACAAGAAAGAAGATATAAATGTCATGTTATGTAAAGTGATGTAGACCAAATCACACACACACACACACACACACACACACGCTCAGTCTTTCTTCTCACAGCCGACATCAGAACCCGTCCTGACAGTCGATGACTTTGTGTCCCCTATTGTAACATCTGATATTTGACTGAAAAAAACTTTGACCTGCAGCTTTGTGCTGAACACTGAGCTGAGACTGTCCCCTCCAGGCCTTCGAAGGAACTACAACGTCTTTGGAAATACATGTATGCTTATTCATTAGATGAATCACTGTTTGATTCCAGTTTTAACATCATCGGAGATCAAAATGATGCAACAACCATCATTGGTAGGACTGCACAGGTTCAGTGAGAAATAAGCTTTTTAAAATAGTTTGACATCTCTTAACATCATTTTGTGTCCTAAAAATTAGTGTGTTTTTTAATTTCAATATTCAGACCTATTCTTGGAAAGTGTGTTCTTCATATCAGTGTTGTTTTGATAAATGATGAAATTTTTGACAGTTCATTTAACAATTTAATCTCCTCGTTTCAGCTTCATCACTTCCAGGTCACTTTTTTAAAACTGTTTTTCTCATATTTGACATAAAAATTTTAAAATTCAAATTAACCAAATTATATTTGTAGGATTGTGTATTCTAGATGTTAAGTTATATTTACGTCAAAGGCAGCTGTTGTGTGTGTGGGTCCGTGTCCAGTACTTTGGTTCTATTATTGTCTGTCTCCTCCTTGCAGGGGACTCAGGTGTGTCTCAGGCTATGTCACCATGGTAACGAGTTCAGGTGAATCAGAACAGTTTTCAATCTCAACCTCAACACTGACTTTAGTCAAAGAAGCATCTTCCACATTGGATGTGAAATAATCGTCCATCTCCACTGGAGGCTGAGGGCGGGGTTGGGGGGTTGGGGTTTGGTGGTGGTGGTGGTCGTGGTCGTGGTCGTCTTTGAACCACACATACTTAAAGCAGAATTGGCTCCACGCTAGATAAACAGCACTTTGGCATTCACACATGTACAAAGGCTCTTTCTTAAGGTGAAAAGGGCTTAAAGCGTCAGTGTGCGTGCTTTCAGCTGCTGCTGGGCCACCCAGAGAGGGAGAGAGCACCGGATCGGAGCTATGGCTGAACGTCAGAGTTACTGACTCAGGCTCACGTTTGATTGTCCTGTTGGAGACAGTTGGACCTGTGCAGCCACGTGCAGCGCTGACCTCCACCAACCACAGAACCTGAGCCCGAGCGGGTCGGAGGCACGGCAGCACAGAGACACAGAGGCGGATCCATGGGAACGTGGTGGCTTTTCCACTGAGCAAATACTCCAAACTGTTCATTCCCCGCCTGGGGGTTGGGGGTGGGGGGGTCACTGAGCAAACACAGGAGAAAGGAGTCTGCGATCTCCACCCTGTTCCCAGGAGAACTTTTTTTTAATTTGTGTTTTTAATCGCAGCTCCAAGCTGTCTAGCTCAGCTTCAGTTTGACGGCAGAAAGCGGAATTAATTGTGTTAAAGCACAGAGGCGGGGCGACATGTTTTATCTGAGATAATTAAACAACACAAGGTGAAAGTAGAAGATCCCTCCGAGAGCTCAGACCTCCACCAGCAGCTCATTTCAACCAGTATTTGTATATCACTCCATTTCCACCATATATTAATCTACCTAACCTGATTCTACCTCCATCAATAGATTCCTTGACCCAGTAAACATCCCCTGACCATTTGTGAATACACTGATATCATTTTTAGTCGTTGACTGAATTCACTATTTGTCTAATGGTGGTGAAGCTGACGGCGTCGTTCCTGCAGCAGCTGCTCGTCTTTCTTCCGTCGACGTTTTTGTCTTTTCCTCGTCAACCCTCTGACCCCACAAAATGACCTGAGTCAGGTCTGGTTTCCTGTGTCTTATTTCCATCATCAACTGATCAGTGGACTCTTCTGCATCAGTTGATCAGTTGTTTGATTATAAAATGTCAGAAAATGTGGAGAAATGAGGTGAAAACAAGTGTGGACACAAACCAGAGAGATCAACCTGTTTCACTCACTCACTCAAACGATTCAGTGATTTAATCGCCGTTTTCACTCTGTGAATCAAATCACTTTCTCTTTGTTTTATCGTCTCAGGACTTCAGCTCCAAACCCACCAGGGATGAATGAGTGATGGTGAACAAGTGATGAGTCTGCAGGAGCAAACAGACGGACACCACCGCAGCCTCCATGTTCAATTCCTGGAGTCAGATGTGAGTTTTGTGTGTGTGCAGTTAATGGACAACCTGACTCGTGTCGCTCTCAAACCCGAAGCTCCTTTAATTTCATTTAATATAATTTTATTTAATTTTATTCAATTCAGCCACACATTTTCTTGTCTTTTTTTAAATTAATTAGATATTAATTACTTGTTTCCCACATTTGTATTTTGACTCGTGCAAATGTCATCTTCAAATCCAATAATTTGTCATATTTACTCACAAGAAATTCACCCAGTTGTCATATTAATTATTATTATTATGATTGTTATTGTTGTTATTGTCATTAGATACATTTTGGGCTGTTGACACACAGTGAAGCGAGATGTTGCTACTCTGCGGTTTAAAAACCTAACTGTTGTAACTCTGCTAGCAGCCAAATATTCAGTCTGTTCAATGAATTTATGAACGTATGAATCCACCTGCTGAGCTGATTAAATCACATTCAACAGCAGAATGAGTCAAACGGACACGTTGGATCCAAGCCGCTTTTTAGGAACAAACAGAAAACAAAGAGTTGTTTCAGGAGTTCATAGGGGGTGAGTGCCCCCCCCCCTGGTAGTAGTAGGTATCAGTGTGGACCGGGTCCAGGGGGTCCAGTCTGGGCTCCAACACCAGGTTGTCGATGGAGAACGGGTGGTAGAAGGAGCAGTGTGGGTGCTGGGGGGGCAGCTGGGGCCGGTGGAGGTACTGGGGGTGGGGTGGGTCCGTGGGCTTCAGGTGTATGGGCTCATGCTGCAGCAGGTGATGATGGGAGAACACGTGCTGTGAGGGTGCCTGCACAGGGTCGGAGGTCAGCGGGTCAGCCGGTGGTTTCCGGTCGGCTGCCTTCTCACCGGGGGCCAGTGGGGAGGACGTGGCCGAGTGCGGGGAGTCTGAGCCGCTGCCGGGGACCGATCCGCCCTCCGACCCAGCACCAGGCTTCCCCTCACACCTGAACCTCCTCTGGCGCCGCAGGTAGCAGCCGTTCTTGAACATGTCCCCCGAGTCCGGGTGCAGGGCCCAGAAGGAGCCTTTGCCTGGGGCACCGGCGGCCCGGGGAACCTTCTGGAAGCAGTCGTTGAAGGACAGCGAGTGGCGGATGGAGTTCTGCCAGCGCTGCCGGTTCTGCCGGTAGAACGGGAAGTGGTCCATGATCCACCGGTAGATGTCGCTCAGCCTCAGCATGCGGCTGGCGGACTGCTGCAGCGCCATGCTGATTAGAGAGATGTACGAGAACGGAGGTTTGGTGTGGGTGGGGCTCCGCCGGTACGGCCTCGGCACCCTGAACCCCGTCCCACGGCAGGCCGGTCTGAACCCAGGGTTCATGACGGACACGTACGACGGCGGGCTGGTGGGGATTGGGCCCACGGCTCCGGCCTGCAACATGGACGAGCTGACCCCGACTGGGGTCACATGGTGCACGTTCGTGTGTCCGGGGCCAGAGGGGGCGCGCAGGAAGCTGCTCACTGACGTCATGGCTCCGGTGTAGCACTGGAACAGAATCAGAACCGAGTAACAATCACACACACACACACACACGTAGTTTATTTCTGCCCGTTGAAGGAATGCAAATATGTACAAAAAATATTTACTGAAACACAAAAAAAGGTCAATTTTTTGTGTGTTTTACATGGTTGATTATGACAATGAAGATTTTTTTAGATGCAAATTCATGAAAAAAATCAGTTTTAAAATGAGAATGAGTGAAGGTTAGGATAGTTTTTGTTTCAATTAATGAATTCATATGAATTAAATTAAATAATTCAAGTTCGTACGTTTAGGAACTACTGTCCAGACAACATTTTAACATTAAATGCAGCACAGAAATATAAACGCGAATTAATTGTAAAATGGATGTAAATGTAACGACATTCACGTTAATTAATTGTAAACGTTCTATAACGACATTTGTGATCGTAAATAAACAATTGAATAAATACTAAATCAATCAGTTCCAAACATTCCAAACAGAAATGCCGCTGTGTCCGTAGACCGTCAGAAGAACCGGGGCACGTTCACGGACCTCGGTCTCGTACAAGCTCCAGTTCGGATGTTCAAATCCCTCCGTTTTCGCGGCGCTCAGCATCGTTCCGTCCGGACCCGAACCGCTCGCCGATGGCCGCGTCACGCGCTCTCTGTCCCGGCTGAGAGCGGCGGCTGTGACCGGGGGAGGGGGCGTGCGCTGTTCGATGACACTGACACCTGTCATCCAATCAGATTCCTCCCTCCCAGGACATTTGACTTATCGGTGCCGGGCGTCTCCAGAGCCGGGTCTACGCTACCTGACGTTAACATTTCCAGCTCGGAGCATCTCTTCTGTGTTTGCAGAGAAAATAGGAGTTTTTTCCCCAAAGACCTTTATCAAACCGCTTTAACAAACATTGTATTCAGATTGACAGCACGGAGAATTGACGTTAAAGGGAACGTGAATAAATAAAGAAAAAAGACAAAACAGAGTAAAATAACGTAAGTAATGTGCAAGGAGGAATAGCAGTGAAACAGTTTTCTCCCTCATCGTTGGGAAGGTCAATTGTAGTAAGTTCTGAATGCTGGGCTCTGAATATGTTTTAATGATTTCAAATATAACTGGAATTCGGTTTCTAAAGAAGAAGTATTTTTCTAATTTGGCACGTGTGTGTGTGTCTGTCTGTCTGTCTGTCTGTAATACACACCTGTTCGTGTTTGTGTGGTTCTAACCTTTATAATGAAGCTGTTGGTAAAGTACATTTCCTGGGATGTTTTATGAGGTATAATCACGGACGGAAAGTGACTGAATCAGCGTGAAAAAATAAAATCCCATCAGCAGCAGCCGGACATCAATACATCGTGTCTTGACAAGTGAAGGAACTACTAACTAACTCGTTTGAGCAAGTTTCCCGTCGCGTTCGCAAACTGTTTTGTCCCCGTCGGCTCTCCGTACATCTGTAGTATTAGCATTAGCAACTTGTTAGCCATTGGCACCGCTAGCGTCACAAGGACAGAGGAGCGTTAGCATCTGCTAACGAGTGGATTTAACAAAAGACACCTTGGCGTTTTTGGCGCTTGGATCTATCGCGGCGTCTCGTCCACGGATGATGTGAAGGTTCGTTCATGACACGAAACGGACAGAACGTTCGAGACTGAGAGTGACGGAGAGTTCTCTGCAAGTCGTTGAAGTCACGAAACGTGTTTCTGTCGGTTAATTTGATTCGGTCGACGGTTAGTAAACTATTGGTCTGAAGGTGTTGAGTCGACCAGAAGGTGTGTGTGGTTCCAGGAGACTGAGAAGAAGAACGAGCTAAAACATTTGACATTTGTCGTTTGACCCTCTGCTCACATACCGACACCCACCACCAGGGGGCGACGTGGGCCTGGGTCAGAAACGGAATCTGCTTTCCTGCTGATGTACACATAGACATATATATATATCTATATATGTCTATGGTTGTACATACCAAGAAGTTGTCCTGGTGTAAAGTGGCACATTCAACATAGCATGAAAATATGAATGGATACAAACTATGAGGTTTAAACACTGCACACAGTAATAAACATTAAATTGAATAAAATAAACAAATATAAAATTAAGCATACAATCATGACAGTACTACAGCTGTGCGGGATGAGTTTTGAGTTTTTCAGTTCTCTGTGTGTGTGATGATAACTTGTGTTTGTCGTTTGTGTCCAGATGTCTCCCAAACCTCTGGAGCCTCTGGCCAAGAAGCTGCTCAGGGCCGTGGTGGTGTTGGAGCTGCTGGGCGTGTTCGGGGCCTACGGACTCTTCCACATGATGAACAGCAGTCGAGGTATCGGCTTCACCCAGTCATGAACTGTTCCTCCTTCACCCTGTCACTTTTCAGTCCATCATCGTGTCCCTGGTTTGTTCTCAGACTTCAGAAGCACCATGAACAGAAGGTTTCCATCCATTCTTGAAGGTAAGACGTTTTATATGATTTATTGATGTCATGCTGTTGTCTTGTCATATGAAAGAAATAGAGCAAAAGAAAAGTGATAGTCGTGCTATAGCCTTGTACCATGAAAAAGCAGTCATGTATATATTTTTTCATTTTTGTAATACATATTTTTATAAGTTGTTACACAAAAATGAGGTGGAAAAAATGAAAGGAAAAAAATACATTGCATAGTTAAGTGGGGAAAAAAAAGTTTTAAAAAGTCTAAACAGTCCATAGTTGTATGTACCACACATGAAATATAAAAATCTGGAAGCTGTCAGTGTGGAAAGAAAAGTTTAATTTCTGTTCATTTACAAACATGTAACCATGACAACACCCATCTGTCTCCACAGTTTACTACCAGTCCAATGAGTGGGCCGGCGTGTACGGCGTCCGTGAGGGAGACCGGGACGCCTGGTCCGACAAACACGACTGACGGGGAACTACTTCCTCTTCTTCTTGTTCCCCAATGTTCTGCTGCCGGCGGCGAACGGCCTCCGCCGCTTGAACGTGCTCTTCTTCCTGCGCAGCGTCTTGGCATCGCGTCCGTGGATCCAGTCGTCACGCTGAGTTTCCCACCTGAGCTGCTTCGCCGCTGCAGGAAGACGGAGACAGAAGACGCCTGAGATATGAACGAGCACCAGAGAGAATGCTAACAATCCCTGATGAGTTTTTCCTGATTTTCTGACAGACAAAAACATCTGTTCTTCACTAACGGACACGGATGTATGTTTAACACATCAGACGTGTTCAATGATAAACAACCACTGTCACCAGTGAAACTGCCAGTAGACGCCTGTGTTGACGCTACAAATCAGAGGACGGCATTCTGCGATGTCATATTTGGTACTTGTTCAGCTCGCTAAGTGGAGGAGGAACTTAGAACCTAGTACTTTTTTTATCACCAGTGGAAAAACATTTTTACTTTTTCATATATTTCAGATAAAGATTGGCTTATGTCTTAAAGACCGCATTTACATAAGCAGGAGACGGTAACGTGTTTGTGTCGTGACCCCGCCCCTCTCACCTGCCCTGTCCTTGTTGGCCATGGCGTTCAGCCCGCCGCTGTCGAACCTGGAGCCGGCGTTCTCGTCCAGCATGGAGCCAAACTGGAAAACACAAGAACAACGTGTTTTGAACGGAAGGAGCGGTGCTACGATGGGACGCGCTGTCGGTCTCACCTCCTCGGCGGCGGCGAACGCTGCAGAGGTTTTCTTCCTCTGCTTCTTTCCTGCGCCTGTGAGAGCAGACTACGTCAGCAACAAATGGAACGACAACGGTTCAGTCACACTCAAAACACCGACCTGACGAACCGGCAAAGTCCAGATCGGCTCTTCGTTTCCGCTTCTTAGCCACCGATGGGACGTTTGGAGCGTCCACCTCTTCTCCTGAGTCTGAAAACACAAACTCACTGTGACCTTTGACCTCCAGGGATTTTGGGTAACCTCTGTTGATGTGCTGTTGCTAAGCGACCGTCAGTTCAGCCGACATTTGTACAATGAGTTTGCGTTTCGTAAAGTGATGTCACAGTGCCACGTGTCAGTGTTTCCTGTGAACGGATGAAACGTCGGCACTCACCGTCAGAGGCATCGTCCAGCTCAGGAACTGAAACGACAGCAAACGTCAACCCAAAGCCCAATGAACAGAGGAGGAGAGAACCCAAACGTCACCTCTGTCGTCCTCGTCCACGAACATCCCTCCTTCGTCCTCCAGCTCGTCTCCAAAGTCCTCGCCCATGCTGCCCAGAGACACCTCGTCGTCGTCCAGGTCGCCCTCGTCCGAGTCGTCAGAGTCCGAGTCGTCGGCGTCCTTCTTCCCTTTCTTTCCCTTCACGTTCCTGCGACACGACCAACGATCAACAACCGACAGATCAACGAATCTGTTCTGTGAACGTATGATTGTTTGTCTGCCTTTGCTCCTCTGATGGCCGAATGAAGCGGCAGCTTCAAGGGTTAAAAAAGGTAAAAGAACAAAAACTCACCCTGCGAAGTCGAGCGGGTCGGCTGGCAGGTTGCTGTAGTACGAGTCGCCCTCATACGAGTCTGTTGGAGCAAACAAACGAGTCGCCGTAATGTTTCTCCTCCAGTCGTGTCCGTAACTCCTCGTCACCTCCTCAAAGTCTCACCTAGGAGCTTCTCAAACTCGTCGTCGTCCACGTCCTCCAAGCTCTCGTTGTCGGCATCTCGGCGCTGCCGCCGCCCGGTATTGTCCAGCTGACGTTTCTTGAAGAAGCTGCAGAGTCGAGGGGGTGAGACAACATGAGAGAAAATAAAATATTTTTTAAGAATAAAGAATTGGAAAAAGGAAAGAATAGGAGTAAGGAAAATAAAAGAATTTTTAAAAAACTCAGCATTTTTTTGTCTTAAATAACAGTCAAAGTTCCTATCGATGCAGCAGTGAAACATTCGACTAAACAGGAAAACTGACCGGTAGAAGAAGATTTCGTTGACGGGAATCTGACTTTCATCTCTGGACAGAAACTCTTCGCTGTTCACTGATGGAGAAAAGACGAAAGTGATGAAGGAGTGAAAGAAAAACCAGACACACACCTTCATCTACAACTCACCTGGGACAGACGCAGCAAACGTCTGTTTCACCTGAACAGCTGCAACATTTTCTGTGTTTTCTGTGAAAAAAGAGAAAAATCATTAAATTCCTAAAAGGTCAAATTCCAGTGGAACGTTTCTCAGAGTCGCTCACGTTTTCCTTTCATCTGTTTGGGGTTTCTGAAGACGAAGCGGTCGAGGAAACGCATGAGGGTGAAGTCCTGCAGCGGGTCGCCTGTGTACGTGATGGCGCCCCCCTGTGGGCGACAGACCACATGTATGAGCAGGTCGCAGGTTTGAAACTCGCTGCAGACATCTTGTGTTACCTGCAGCAGCGTGTTGGCGAACAACGACACCGACGGGTGGAAGTGCAGCGCCAGCTGAGGAGACAGACAGGTAACGATTAAGACAACGCATCGCCGTGACGACAGATCAGCTGACGTCTCACCCGGCGCAGCTCCCACAGCGTCGAGCGCTCGGCGCCACAGAACAGCGGGTTTCTGTGCAGCGGGTCGTAGCTCTGCTGGCTCCGCCCCCCTGCAAACAGGAAGTAGAATGAGAAGAGGATTTGTGGCGTCCATCAGACATAGGCGCGCTGCACCGACCTCCCAGGTTCTGGTGATGAACCCACGACGCCGCAGGTTTGCTCTTTGCGCTCGCCGCGTCCGTCTGTTTGTCGGCGTCCACAAAGCGCTCGTCCTCATCCTCCTCAGGCAGATCTTTGAACTCCTCCTCCTCGCCGTCCTGGGGGTCCGCGTGAACAGGAAGTTATCGACCACAACCCTGCGCGTGACGATCAACAACCCGGACCCCCGGCTCACCTCGGCCTCCTGCAGCAGCGTCCTCAGGCCCGGCTTGGCCTTCATGACCTCTGACACCAGGAAGAGGGCGCCGCAGGCGAAGCTGGCGCTCTGCTCGGCGCTGACCTGCAGCAGACGCTTGACAAAGGCTTTGACGCGCCGCAGCATCACGTCGGCCTTCAGAGACTTGTAGAGGAGATTGAGGAACATAGTCTGTCTGGACGACGACGACAAACCGCTGTCCTGCAACTTCCTGCCGGGGAGGAGAAACAGGAAATGACCTCACGCGACAGTCTGGTCACATGATAGCACGGATTCATCAGCTGTAACTATTCGATCGTCTCTGCAGTGGGGGCGTTGACAGTCTAGAACGTGGAGGTCTGATTACTAATCTACATTATCACCAACATGGAGGGAAAATATTAACATTTGTTTTACAAATCCGTGTTTTTCCCCAACCTGAAAGGTCGACGTGTCCTCTGATATGAAATATAACTCCACTGGTTCAGGAAAAATGACTTTTCCACAATGAACACCCGATCAGGGTTCATTTCTGGCTAAAAATGAGAACAATGAATAAAAACTATCATGAACCGACCTTCAGTGAGAGGATCACAGACCGGACTACAACATTAGATCCATCACCATCGCAGAAATCATTCAGTTCTAGTTCAATAATCTCTTATTTTTCAGCAAACAAATCACACTCGCACACATTTAACTGACACTTGCTGAAGCACTGAAACACACCAGACTCTCCTTGATCTCCGTCATCACTGAATGACCGAGGTGAATGCTGGTTTTAACATGTTCTAGATGTTTCCAGCCGATGTACAGATCACTGATCTCTGTCATATCAGAGAATCGTCTCCTACTCCCTCTTTCTTCTCTCGTTTGTGACAAAAACCTACAGGGACTACTGGGATGTTGTGGAAGAGAACCAAGACCGAACCGACTCCACTATGGTCGTCACGGTTTCACAGCATCATCTCCTCATCTCCTACCTTAACTGCGTCACAAGTCTTGTGAGAGACCAGAACCCCTACCGTGACCCCACCGTGACCTTCATGTACTCCCATGCTGTGCTCCGTACCTGTAGAGGGCCACGTAGTAGCGGTCGGAGACGCTCTGCTGCGCGTCCATCACCTGGAACAGCAGCATGAGCGCCTGCACGGCTGTGTTGAACTTCACCAGGTGCACCACTCTGAACAGCGTGTCCAGCTGCTCCTTCACCTTGTCGTCGCCGGCGCCAGCGTACGGGTACGCCCGGTTCACGCCCGACAGCAGCGCGCTCAGCATCTTGGACTCCACGTCCTTCTTCTTGACGCAGGCGCGGAAGAAGGAGAAGTAGATGGTGATGAGCTTGGCGGCGAGCTGGGCCTCGTCGTGGCTCAGGCGCACCTGGCTGAGGAAGCACACGGCGTAGTACTGCGCCTTGGGGGCGACGTTGGGCCGGAAGACGAGTCGCTCCACCTCGCAGCACACCACCGCCTTCATGTTGGGGTGTTTGTGCAGCAGTGTCTCCAGCAGGTACGAGGCTTTAGCCGCCATCTTGTACTCGGGGTCGCCCAGTTTGTTGACGAGCTGGGCGAGCAGCGCCCGCTCCTGCTCGGGCCGCTGACTCAGCAGCTCGTGCGCGGTGGTCAGCGCCTTGGTCTTGGTGGCCGCCACCGTGTCGTGGGCCACGACGTCCAGCGCCGCCACGAACTCGGCCACGTGGTGTTTGAGCTGGTGCTCGAAGTACCAGAGGATGAGGCGGCGGTCGCGGGCGTCGCGGTTGCCGCTGGCGACATCCTCCAGCTGGTGGAAGGGGTGCTGGGCGAAGGGGCGGAGCTTCCTGCCCTCGGGCAGCAGGTCCGACAGCAGCAGCTCGCGCAGCGTGTCCAGAGCCATGAGGCCCATCCGCCGGCTGCCCTTCTTCTTCACCATGGACACCAGGCTCTCTACGTGCTCAAGCATGTGCACCGGGGCGTCCTGGATCAGAACCGTCATGGCCGCCATTCGGTCGGCCAGCACGCCGGAGGAGACCACCGTCTTCATCCAAGCCGAGTTGGCTCCTTTCTGCAGGTTCTTCTTATTCTTGTAGAGGCTGACGTCGGCCTCCAGCAGCTGCTGCGCCAGCGTCTTGTACTGGGACACCAGCGCCGGGTCCTGCGGCGCAGACGAGCCCTCGGCGGTGTACTCCAGGTCGTACCACTTCCCCCCGGGCTTCACCAGCAGAACGGGTCTCTGCTGGAACTCAAACACGTTGGCGCTCAGCTTCGCCTTTTTCCCGGCGGTGCCCTGAGCTCCTTGAGTCTTCGTCTGCTTTGTCTGCTGCTCGCTGGCGGACGGTGCCGGTTGACCGTCGGGCGCTTTGACCCCCGCAGCAGATTTCTTGGTTTTGGCCTTTGCACTTTGACGTTCAGCGGTGTCGGCGCCGTCCGTCTCCTCGGACACGATCTGCTGGTCGGCGTACGCCCCGAGGCCCAGTCTGGTGATGAACTGCTCCAGCTCGCCCTGCTCCAGGTCGTCGATGGCGTCCTTCGTTCCTCCGTCCACCAGGTCGCCGGAGTCCTCCAGGCCGGCGAGGAGGATGTAGTCGGCCTGGGGGGACGCCAACGACAGATTTTAGACTGACAGACGACACTGGGTGACGTTCTCTCGTACTCGATGTGTTACAGTTTACACAGACGGTGGAATGTGACGACATCATCCTGAACGGAAACACATGACATGTTTATTCACTGAGAACTCTTAAAACAAACACAGAAATGTCTTTGTTTCTGTAGAATTATCTGACATGAAACCAGAGTCAGTTTCTGAAAGTCAGAAACTGGACAAACTGACCTTTGACCTGGAAGCTATTCACCTGTTCACTCATTTAATGTATATATACTGTATGTATGTATGAATGTAAACATACATACATACATATATATATATATATATACACACACACACACACACACACACAGAGTATTTCATGTTTTAACCACATTCACCCCAAACAAAAGCAAACCCATTGATCAGTACCTCACAGAATAATCTCTTGTTGGAACTTCGATGGAACTGACCTGAGTCCCTCCGAGCCGCAGAACTTCGTCCAAACTCAGCTCTTCTTCTTCTTCTTTCTTCGTCGCGTTTCTTTTACCTCCATATGTCGCTTCTTCTTCTTCCTCCTCCATTTCTGCATCTTCAGGTCGGACAAACGTGCGTTTATTCGCGTCGGTTTTCCGCCGCTGCTTGTGTTTCGCTGCCATGCTGGATCTGTCCGAGCTCGTGCGGAGATACGACACGGAAGTGAAAGGAAAACGGAGGCAGTGAGTGGGCGGGACTTCCGCTCCTTGAAAATGATATTGTGGTACTTTTTGTGATACAGAAGACACCAACACGAATACAACTATAATATAATTATAATGTACAATAAAAATGTAATAAATGTGTTTACTTCCCAGGATCGATCATCAAGTGATCAAACTGTTTCTGTCCAATCAGTTAGTTTCTCTCATCTACACAAACACAGTCCAATCAGAGCATGTGTTTCTCATATTAACCAAGTTTTCAAGAACGTACAAGGATTTTCAGAATAATACATAAAATACCACTGATCGGCGAGTGGATGCATCATTCAGTACATCTGAACAAGAAGTCCGTTGATATTTTATTATGAAGGGACAACCGGATGTTGCGTTTAATGGCGGCCTCCTTGACGGTCTTCAGTCCGACAGCAGTGTGGACGTTTCTCCTTCAAAGACGTGGTATCTTTATGATGTAAGGGACAGTTAGACTTTTCACCTACTCGTCTATCAGAGTGCTACTCACCGGAACACAAATTCCGTTCGGTCCGTTCCTAAGTCGCCTGTAGCTAACGCGGCTAATGCTGCTAGCGGACACATCTCCTCTGCTGTCTGATGAAGTTCGTCCATGTGAGTGACATAGAATCAAACTCTTGATTCATTTCTGAGACTGGATGTCAGACGAGAATGATAAGCTTCCGGTCTGTGAAACTGATTTCTTCTGTTCTTGTGTTCAAACGCGCAGCAGGTGAGTTTCTGATTTTTCACTTCTGTTTTCTTGTAAAATGACAGAAATCAAACCGAACATTGGAAAGTTTCATATGTTTGAAGTCAGTTCACTACTGACTCTGAAATAAGGAACATTCTACAGCGTTTTCTCAGTTCAGGGTGAACAAGCCTGATTTCCACCTGATTTCCCTGACGAGGAGGAACATGTTTGTGTTTATCTCCTGTTGTTGACAGCAGGATGGCGACCGGCTCCAAACCGACACCTGTGCAGCTCGGACCCGGAGCGGACTGGACCCTCCATGCTCCGGCACCTGACCTCCAAAATAAAAGCCACAGGTCCCATTTCAGTGGCCGAGTACATGAGGGAGGTTCTCACCAACCCAGTGACGGTACGAGATCGAACCCGTGTCCGTCGGTCTGAGCGTCACCAGGAACCTGACTGTTTCTGTCCTTCAGGGTTATTATGTGAAGAACGACATGCTGGGTCCTGATGGAGATTTCATCACGTCACCAGAGATCAGTCAGATGTTTGGAGAGGTACAACAACTAATCCAGGTCCTTTAACCCTTTGACGCCCCCGGGATCACCGGCACTATGTTGAGTATTTGGGCTGTCAGAAAACGGTCCTGAAAGCTGAGAAGTGTCACTAGGTTCCTCTATCCGGTGTGAAGAAGGAGCTAGAAGGAGAAAACATCAATCGATTCCTGGAAGATGAGAAGTTCCACTTCACAGCCAAGTTGCTGTCATTACGGTAATGACTCGCCTGCTTCTGGCAACAGAGCCAATGGGGTTACCGTAATGACAGTATCATGGCTGTTCTCAATTTTACAACAACATGATTAAAAAGCATTAAATCAAGGATGAGACAGTCACCAAACCACGGTACTCCAAAGTATGCTAGTCCCAGTGTGTTGCTGTGTGTACTGGGGGTGTTAACTCAGTGAACTCGGGTCAGTCGGCTGACGGAACCGGTCAGGAACCTCCGTCAGCATCTCACCAGCTCCTCTCCTCCTGCAGCTGCTCGGCGTGTGGATCATCAGCGAGTGGCTGGCGGCAGGTCGGCCGGCGCGGCTGCAGCTGGTGGAGCTGGGACCTGGGAGAGGGTCGCTGGCCGCCGATGTCCTCCGGGTACTAACGGTGACTTCAGACCGTCGGCACACCTGAGTCTATGTCACAGTGTCTCTGTCCGTCCTCTCCAGGTGTTCAGCCAGCTGCGGTCGGTGGTGGGCGGAGCCTCCGTGTCCCTCCACCTCGTGGAGGTGAGTCCAGCTCTGAGTCGGCTCCAGGCTCAGACTCTGACCGGAACCGGCAGCCGGGAGGCAGAACGGGAGGACGAGCCGGTTTACCGACATGGAGAAACCAGCACCGGTCTGCCGGTGTTCTGGTACCGTCGCCTAGACGACGTCCCAGCAGGTACGTGCTTCTATTTGGAACAGTTTTACTGAATCGACTGATGCTCAACAATCTGTGAAGAACTATTTCCACTGGTGGATGAATGTACATTTTCTTCTTCAGGCTTCAGCATCTTTCTTGCTCACGAGTTCTTTGACGCGCTGCCGGTCCACAAGTTCCAGGTAGTGATGAACAGTTCTGGTGTACCGAATCATTAGAATCTCTTCAGTGAAAAGAGTCATTCAAAAGATCTGTTCACCGAATCGTTCACTCCGCTGGAATGTCAAACGAACAAATCTTTTCAGAGATTCAATACAGTTGGTTCACCCAAAAGATTACTTCTTTCGAATGAATCGCTCACAAATGGAACAACACAAGTTCCAGGTGCAATTCACACTCACGCCAAAGGATTTTTATCCATCGGATTATTCTTCAATTAAATATTTAGATACTGTTTGTGATCTAACCTGTCATTCTGGATGTCACCACCAGATGGCGGCAAAGTGAACTGAACCTTTCAGGTCGGAACAGGAAGTGAAGCAGCGTCAGTGAGTTGTGATTCAGCTTCCTTCTTTGAGTTTTAGCGGACGGAGCGAGGCTGGAGGGAGGTGCTGGTCGACGTCAACCCGGACCAACCGGAGCAGCTGAGGTTTGTGGTGGCGCCGACGGCCACTCTGGCCTCGTCCACACTCGTCCAGGTCAGTGGGCGGAGCAGCCGGGTCATGTGACCTGTCAAGCAGAAGTGCCAGAGCCTGGCCGTCACACAGGCCACACCTCCTAAAGACTTCAGTCAGTGTGTGTGTGTCAGGCGGGCGAGCGGCGCGATCACGTGGAGGTGTGCGCCGAGGGCGGAGTCATCGTGCAGCAGCTGGCCCGTCGGATCACAGAGGGAGGGGGAGCTGCGCTGATCGCTGACTACGGTCACGACGGAACCAAGACGGACACGTTGAGAGTATGACAGCGCCGCCACGTGTTCGTCTCACAAACACGTGACAGTTTGCTGACGTTTCCCGATTGTCCATCAGGGGTTCAAAGGTCACCAGCTCCACGACGTCCTGCTGTCACCTGGCTCGGCCGACCTGACCGCCGACGTAGACTTCAGCTACCTGCGCAGGATGGCCGGAGGGGGCGTGGCCTGTCTGGGGCCCGTGACTCAAAGGTCGTTCCTGAAGAACATGGGCATCGACACACGGCTGCAGGTGAGTCCCGTCAGCGACGTCCATATCTTCTACACAGTCTACGAGTTGATGTCGCAGCCGGTCAATGGAACGTGGTGTTTGACACGTCAAAGAGCTCTGGGACTCAGCGGCGAATGTTCTGAGCAGGTCTTGCTGAGGAGCTGCAGCGATTCCAGCAGCAGGAAGCAGCTGATCAGCAGCTACGACATGTTGACCAACACCGCCAAGATGGGTGAGCGCTTCCTGTTCTTTAGCGTACTGCACCGCAGTCGCTTCGCCAGACCGGAGCGCAGCGTGGGGCTGAAGCTGGAGAAGAAGAGCCCAGCTCAGCTTCCTGTTGGCGGATTCACCGAGCTCAGTTTCTCCTGACCTGTTGCTATGGCAACTGTTGAACGTGACACATGAGACACGGCGGCGTCTGTTTGGAAAGAACAGTATTTCCTGCGACGATGCGAAATGATAGAATGTAAAAGTGTTCTTGTCATGTGTTGACACCGGACATCAGCTGGAACACACTCAGAGGTCAGAGGTCGTCAGGTCTGCACATGTCGAAGCCGTCAGCTGAGCTCGATCACAATTAAGAGATTCAGTTACGCGGTCGTTGTTGCCAGGACGAGCAGTGTCCTCCTGCTGAGGCGAAGCGATCGCGTTCCAGACGTCCTGCGGAGGATCATTGTCAGCGTGTGCCCTGAAGGTTTCATCATTTACATCTAAAACATATTTACATCAGGAGCCTGTTCCTTTCATTTCAGCCAAAGCTGAAATTACCACAGAGGAAATGTAACATCACATCATGAAGAATCTTCCTCCTGATATTTGAGCAAATATTTTATCTGTCAGAATAAAAATACATCCAATGTCTCCTGGACTGTTTATATTTCGTTCATATATAACATATTTTTTCAAGTCCGACCAGTTTCAGCTGGTTGTTCAGTAACGGTCACTGAGATGTTTCCTCCCTGAATGGGCCTCAGCTCGTCTGTTTCCAGGAACAACTGAAAAGTTTTTCTGTTGTGTCCGTTTAGTAGAACACGTTCGCTTCACCTGTAACGTCTCATTGTATTTAGTCATGTTAGCTCCTCTGGCGCCACGTAGGTGGATTAACTGGAATAAAACTGTGAAATGGACAAAAATGAAAAAATTACTTTCTTTAAAGTGTGAATGTGTCCAAAGTTCATTAAATACACACCTGACCGTTATGCTAAAGTGCTAACCGTCAGCATGCTACACTAAAATGTTAACAGCATGTTTCACCAAAAGGCTAACCGCTAGCATGTTCCATGAAAATGCTAACCGTTAGCATATTACAGTACAATGGCAACTGTTAGCATGTTAACCTTCTTTACTAATCAAATCTGTATTGCAAAAACATCAGATGATCAGCGACATTTGAAACAAAACAAATATTGTTTCCCTTCGTCAGTCCGTGAAGGGACGACAAGCAGACGCCGATTTTTGAGACTAAACTCACAGCATCGCAATGTTTTATGGCTTCAAAGGTCAAAGGTCGAGTCAGACTCATCACTTCTCTGAGCGTCCTCGATGTTGTCACGTCATCCCGTTCTCATGGTCTCCACGGCAACAGTTCTCAGGGAGCATCCAGCACAATGTCTCGCCCCTCTCCCCCGCGGCCACTAGGGGTCCTCCTCCATGTCGTCCAGGTTGGGCGACATGATGAAGTGTTTGGGGTAGTGCAGGCCTCTCTCGTCAGCGTACTCCTCCCAGCGCGAGTCGTCGCTTTCATGGGTGATGTAACGCTCGCCGCGGCGCGTCTCGAACTCGCGGAGGTCCAGCCAGGTGTGGTAGTCCTGCAAGATGGCAGCAGACGATTCAGACGCGTATCGGCTGCTGGGTGCTGTCACTACCCAGTTTGTTATAATTTGTTGTTTGTTGTTGGTCACTGCCATTGTTTTACAACGGCCTGACGATGTCTGAGGACACAATTAGCCCCATTAGACAGTCTTCACCAAAAAGAAGAAAGACCATGAACAAGGAATACATATTTATGTTATTACTATAAAATTGTCATAACATTCTAGAAAATCTAGAATTATGTATTCTGTATTAAGTTTTATTAAGTATTAAGTATGTGTCGGTTAATGACACATACTTGTACTACGACCTGCGCCATTCTTTACCTGTGTTCCCTGGATGGCTAAGCTAAGCTAGGCTAAGCCAAGCCAGGCTAGGCGAGGCGACATGTTCTCATGAAGTTTGACTGCGCTGACTCACCTGCAGCCACGGGTGACTCAGCGACTTGTCCACGCTGAAGCGTTTCCTCATCTTCACCTGCAGCAGGTTGTTGATCAGGTCGGTGGCTGCAGACCAGAGCAGTCAGAGTTCGGACAAATGATGACAAATGAGTTTTACTGCAGGTAAAAACTCAGCGAAGACAATCTCTTTAACGTCAAAATAAGACACATCACCTGAAGGTTAACTTGTTTCTAAACATTTTTTCACAGAAATAAGACAAATATTCTTGGTGATGACGTCATCGCTCTCGTACCCTCCTCAGAGATCTCCTTCCAGGGGTTGGACGGGTACATGAAGGCGGCATTCTGGATCTGCTCGTCAATTTCCTCGTCCTCGTTGAAGGGGAACGTCCCGCTCAGACTCACGTAGACGATGACGCCGACGGACCACATGTCCAGGGAGCGGTTGTAGCCTTTGCTGCGCAGAACCTCCGGTGCCAGGTAGGCCGGCGTGCCGACCACGGAGCGTCGGAAGGACTTTTCCCCGATGATGCGGGCGAAGCCAAAGTCGCACAGTTTCACCTGAGGGAAGGGTTCTGCAGACGCCAGCAGGACGTTCTCTGGCTTCAGGTCGCAGTGGACGATGTTCTTGAAGTGAAGATGTCTGAGCGCCACCAGAATCTGTGGATACACACACACACACACACACACACACGCCGTCACGTTACACAAACACAAATCGACTTCAATGCATCTCATCACCATGTTGGGCTACAATGCCGACTGTTAGCGTGTTACTAACCGTTAAAATGCTAACCGCCTGTTTTAAATACACGGATCAATGGTCGAGTGTGTTCTAACGTCACGTAGCTTCAGTGGCTGAAAAACGTCCTAATAAACAAATCGTTTTTTGTGAATACATGGGGCTTATCTCATCTCAGCCCCGCCCACCCCCTACCGACCTGCGTGACGAGGAACTTGGTGAGACGCTCCGGCAGTCGACTTTTCTCGCTGGACAAAATCATCTCCAACATGTCGCCGTGGAGTTTCTCCATGACGACGAACACCTGCTCGGGCGTCTCGAACATGCACTCCAGGTTCACGATCCCCGAGTGGTGCAGGTTCTGACGGGAGACACACGTCACACGTCGTTGGAAGACGATGTGAGTTCCATGAATGTTCTGTCTGTTGGCGCGGTGCGGCCCAGCGCGGTGCGGCCCGGCGCGGCGTACCGTACCTGGAGAATGGCCACCTCGTTTCTCAGCTGACTCTCCTGTTTGGTGGGAAATCTCATCTTGTCGATGATCTTGATGGCCACATCTCTGCCAGACTTCCTGTGTTTACCTGTCAAAGGTAAAGAGAAGAGACAAAACCTTGAAACCTGTCGATTCATTCATGTCGATTCAACACGCGTCTCACCGCTGTAGACGATTCCAAACTGCCCGGAGCCGAGGACGTCGTCCGCAAAGATCTGATACACGGAGCTGATGTCCTGAAACAGGACAGAGGAGCCTCATCGGTCAGAGGTTTGCTGAATGAATACAACTTTGGACACGTGAAGACACGTGAGGATGTGTGAGGACATGTGAGGACACCTGTGAGGACACGTGTGAGGACTCACCACGTTCTCCTGGATCTGGGAGTTGGACACTGAAATGCTGATGGACACGTCCTCTGAGGAAACAAACCAGACACACGGATCAGTTTTCTGACCCGACGTCTTCACGTCTTCACTTCCTGTCTCCAGAGGAAACAGTTGCTACGGCGACGGACCATCAGCTGCCAGTGAATTTCCACTGATGTACCGTTATTGATTCCTGATCGCCGACGGGGTTCGATCAGCTCGTCGGCCTGCGATCGATTGCTGCTGTCTGCTGTGGGGACGCTGACATCCAGGTCAGCGCTCGGGTCGAGTTTATGTAACTTTATTGACAAAAACACTGAGAGTGTGTGTGAGAGACCGAGTTTTTTTTCTGCTTAAATTCACCAAAGAATCGCTGAAATGTCTTCTTCTGGAATTCCTCCTCCCGATAGTCACGAGCATCCTGATTGGCTGTCGCGTGTCAACAGATGAACGTTCTGATCGAGGCTGCAAACATTGATTTCTAATCATCCATCAATCAGCTGAGGTCAAAGGTCGACCAATCAGATGTGTCAGACCATCAGAGGAGCAAAGAAACTGGAAATATCCGTGGTGAAGATGCAGTGAGAACACTAACTTGGCGCCAACATCGGTTAAAGAACGGTCGTCTGTAGTTTTTATCATTTTCTCTTGAAACAATTAAATGATCCAAAAGTCTCTAATCTGTGTTACGTCATCGCTCCATCAGCAGATTGACGCAGGAATTCACTACGGCACCCAACATCCGCCGCTCCTCGTTAATTCCCGAAAACAGGTGAAACGCGTCCATTACGCTTCGTAGCAGCTAATGGAGTTTGTTTCATTTGAGGAAAACCAAAAAGTCTCTTTAACCTGCGCCGGGGCAGAAAATCCGGTGAAATCCCTTCAATCCCGTTAAAACGTCTGTTGTGTAACAGTCGACGGTCGCAGGCCGAACGCACGCGTCCATTAGCGCTTTGTGAGCGGGCAGACGTGCGGCGATGCGACGCAGGTCAACAGTTCACCTCCGTGCTAAGCTGCGTCCCTCCAGGAAACATCTGTCGCTCGTTACAGTGACATGTCGAACAGAGTCTGGTCAGAATCCTTCAGCTGGTTCTCTGGAGACTTTAAACTCTAATATTCTGACAAACGTTCTCCGCTGGGGAACCAGATTCTGTTGGAGTTTCACTGTCTTTGGTCATTGGTCATCTCCCACCTACAGAGTAGACGATCTCTGATCTCTGGAGCTACATTCATGCTAGCATACTGTGGAGTACCGTAGTAGTACCGTAATTACGCGACTATTTGCGCAGAAAACTGGAAGCTGACAAGTGTCACTCGGTTCGTCGTCCTGGTGTAAAGAAGGAGCAAACGTCCATCGGTTCCTGGAAGTTGACAACAGCCATGTTGCTTGTCAAGGTTTAACCTCATCATGGTTTTGGAGGTGGGAGGAAGCCGGTGTACCCGGAGAGAACCCACACATGGGAGAGCATACAAACTCCACAGAGACAGATTCACAGGCCAGGAATCGAACCAGGGACCTTCTCGCTGTGAGGTGTCAGCTATCCACTGCCCCACCGTGTCGCCGGGATTCACTGTTCTTGTTTGTCTTCATATTTGTGTTAATTCTTGTTTCTGAGTCAAATTGTGTGAGTCACTGTGAGCTGCATGTTTGTCTGAACGTTATAAATAAAGTTCACCTTCCCCCACCCTTGGGGGGCGTTCACCGGACCGTGGCGTTTGGAGATTTGAAGTGTTTTTAGTCGAGCAGCAGAGTCTGTGATCAGTCTGTGATCGACGGTCACTCACTGTGATCGCGCCCCTGGACCGCCCCCCCGCCGCCGCTGGCCTTGGGCGTGACGGGCATCATGGCCTGGCGAATGGCCTTCTCCCAGCTGCGGCCCACGTCCCGCCCCACGCCGGCCGCCGTCAGGACGGGGTCGTGGGGCGTCCCGCCGGGGTCCTCGCCCACGTAGTACACGGTGCTGGCGGTGATGACCTCGAAGCAGTGGGGGTTGCTGCCCGGCGGCAGGCTGCTGACGTCCTGCGCCGGCGCCACCTGCAGGATCTCCGACAGCGGGATCTCCTGCAGCGACACCAGGGTGGAGCCTGAGACACTCAGAGGGAAAACGCTGGGGAGACGCTAAATGTCAAGTCGACGTGATGCAACTTCTGTCACATGTCACTGACCAACAGGTCAACGAGGTCAACAGGAGAAGAAGAATCAAACCTCAGCAGTCAACAGCTTCCTGAATGAATGAATGAATGATGAAGAAAATGGAGAAGAAAAGTAGACAAAGAAAAAGAGGAAGAAAAGGAAGAAGAAGCAAAAGAGGAAGAGGAAGAACAAAAGAAGGGGAAGTAGGAGGAGAAGGAGAAGAACCCTGGGGATGCTCCATCCTCCATCCTCTCCCACCTTGTAGAACTTGGCTCCGCTCTCGTTCTGGAACAGCGTCAGACTCTTGCTGTCCAGTCGCCAGTAGTGTCTCTTCCTCTGTGGACAGGAAGCAGCTCATCAGGGAGGTCAGAGGTCAGAGGTCAGAGGTCAGGCGTGGGGTCGTCGGTCACTCACCAGGTTGTCGCGGCTGCTGAAATGAACCATCCAACCTTCTTTGACCAGCGTGGCGCTTCTCCTCTTGGAGTGTTTGATGGACTGAACCACACGCATCAGAGGGATGTTACAGCTGGTGGACGGGCTGCACGCGCACACACACACACACACACACACACACACACACAGAGGACATCAGCTCCTGCACCTTCAGCTCCACCCCCGACACCAGCGTTCCGTCACCTGATGGCTCGGAGCGTCTCGTCGTCCTTGTCGCCGTCGGCGCCGGAACCTTCCATGAAGAAGAGCTTGTCGTCTGCCGTGCACGGCTCATCCTGCTCGTCCATGCTGTGACCTCCGTCGCTGCTCACGTCACACGTGTCCACCTCCATCGTGGCCTCCGAGTCCAGACTGGGGCTGGTCGACTCTGAACAGAGACAGGGCAGCTGCAGTTCCTCTCACGGCCACACGAGGCAGACAACCTACTGACCAGTCCATTTTATCTAAGATTGTTCTGTTTTAAAAAATAAACATGATATCACATAAGTGCCTTTCCCAATGGTCAGGGGATGTTTTCTGGGTCAAGGACTCTACTGATGCAGATAAAATCAGGTTAAGGAGATTAATATTTGGTGGAAATCAAAACATCAACCAGAACTGGCTGAAATGAGCTGCCGGTGGAGGTCTGAGCTCTCGGGGGGATTTTCTAGTCAACAGTGGAATTTAACCCCCGAACCAAACTCACCTCCGTTAAAGTCGACCTCGCCCAGACAGTCTCGAGGAACTTTGGCTGCACATCTCTTATGGCAGTTGAACTTACAATCTGCAGTTTGAGACAAATCCCATGAGAACATGTTTTGCATTCATTTATTTGCAGGTGCACGAATGTGGTGTGTGCACGTGTGAATTTATTGTTATTCATGAGGCTCCTGAGTCACGTGGTCTTCACCTTTGCACTGCAGCCCCTGGCGGAACAAACCCTTCAGGAGCCGTTTGCACAGCTGGCAGATGGTGGGACGGGTGTACGTGTGGATGGAGAAGGTGTGAGGAACCTTGACCCGACCCAGAACCATCTTCTCCATCCAGATGGGACGGCCGCTGAGCAGGGAGTTACGCTTCCCGGGGCCCAGCAGGGGGCGCTGCTCACACCGGAAGTGGGGTGGGGGACGGAGACGCAAACATAGTTTGAACATCGACAGACCTCGAATGTCGATAGTGTTTAGAGACGGAGGATCAATCCAGGAATGATCCGGAAACAAACATTTATCGGGAAACGATCAGATTTATTGAAATCAGAGGAACAAAGATCGTCAGTGTGCGACGGAAACACGCGACGCCACGACCGCCGCCGGTGATCCGCCTTCTTACGTTGAACGTGTTCAGACTAGACGTCACCTCTCAGTGCTTCGGTTTATGTGTGTGTGTGTGTGTGTGTTAGTTGATTAATGTGTGTTTGTTCCAGTTAGTGTGTGTGTGTGTGTGTGTGTGTGTGAGACGCTTACACAGTGTGTTCGCTGGTTCGAGCGGGATGGAAAATCCAGTAGTTTGCCTCCAGCTGTCAGTGTGTGTGTGTGTGTGTGTGTGTGTCGGGACATTTG
>CAAKHB010002681.1:11240-21556 GCA_901007665.1 Aeoliscus strigatus
AGGTCACTTGGGTGACAAGTTCATATGTGTAATTCTAAATGCACATGTGTTATAGTTGTGCTGATGGTAAAATATGGAAGTTCAATAGTTCTATAGTATAGTTGATATTATTCAAATATTTTTTCCACCACATCGACCCTTCTGGCTAAACTTCTGAACTCAAGTGAACTTGACTGACTTTCTGGCGTTCTACTCTTCTGTTGTTAAGAGATACAAAAAATGAGATGGGGTCAGACGGGCCCCAGTCACAGCCATATTTCCTGAGGCTCTGCCTGTGGTCTTCTTAGCCCAAAACATACGTAGACAGACAGTGGGAGGATTCTGCCCCATGACCTCTCACCCCAGCAGGGCCTGGACCATGTTGCCATCTCTTTGGAAGCTAACACCTGGATCACTGGACTCAGAAAGAGAGTGTGTGTGTGTGTGTGTGTGTGTGTGTGTGTGCACAGTCTTTAGGGGGAAGGGGGTCTCTAGGGAAATGAATCAGCCACTTAGTTCAGCCACCCACCCCCTCACTTACAGAGCTCACTTCTACAAGACCCAAAGGTCAACTCTCACCCTTTCTCCCATTTCTCCGTCTCGTTTTGCCATTTCTTTCTACCTCCCCCCACCTCCCTCATCAAAGGTGAACAAGGAGCTATTTCAGAGTGATGCGAGCAACAGTGGTGGTGTTGTCTGCGTGTGTACGTATGCATATGAATGTGTGAAAAAACGCTAACATCTGTCATCCCAGTTGGAATGATGATAACATAACAATACATAATTGCTCCTCATTAAATGTGTGTCTTGGCTCAATTCATGTTAAAATAGCAGATGACATTTAATATGTGATAATTTACTGTATGTGGGTGCTGCCAGCTGTATGTCTGAGAGAAGGCTGTTATTAAGTATTTAACATATTATGAAGTGTGGTGTGGGACAAGTCTGCAGCAGATGATCTAAGGGCCTGCGAGATTACCGTCTAAGAAGAAAAAAACATTGTCACAAGGAATACTAAGAGCAACAATGTATGAGCTTAGGTATTATGGAATTACACAGAAGATGACAAATTCCTAACCCAATGAGGAATGCATTGTCAAACTTATCCAAGTGATTATGAATTATGCTGTAGGGCATGATACCTGATCAACAACTAGTGTTTTACCAAATCACATATCACCTTACCCTCAGAATGCCTCCACCTGAAAGCTTTATACAGATATTGTTGTGTCTAAAACTATGTAAATCAATCAGACTGGGTGTGCAACCACTTTCTGTTTTAGCCTGTGAGCACAAACAGTGTGTCTGTTTCATATGTATGTGTGTGTTTGTGTATGTGTAAGGCGCCCAGCATGCATCATTTGGGGCCTTCTCTATCGTGTCATGTTATCCGAGGACAGCGTGTGCCAAAGGAAAGAGAGAGGAGTCCGATTTGAATGACACTCATGCCCTCGTATTCCTCCGCGCCACGGTTGCCAAACACCCACTGACAGAAAGTCGGCATTGGCCCAACATGCCCCCAGAAATACACACTCACACAAAAAATACACAAAGAGAAACTCCACACTGAGACACCTGAGGGCAAAGTGGAGAGAAAGGATACTGTTATGGCTGAGTGGGACAGACAGAAGTGTATTTGTGAGAGTGCGGTGCTGTTCTGGCTGACATCTGGCTGTAAGAGAATCTGTGGATACGTAGACTCCCGGGGGCCTGCAGTTGTCGACAACCTCCATTACCCACCTACCCAATTCCCTCTGCTGACTATCAAAAACTGATAGCAACAGGACGACCTTCCAACTGTGACTAAATCACCATATTACAGTGACATGCACAGGACGTATTTCTGTTGTGTCATACTGTAGAGACACATAAACAGACAGGAACACACACCTCTCTGTTACCAATAACCAATTATCTGTGTAGAGGGATCATTTATAAGAGCCTGAACAAGTTTATACCCGTCGATCTTGTGGTGCAATAACTCCTTCTGCTCCTAACACTCGTAAACTGATTTCAGACACTTGTAGCAGCAATCAAATTCAACTGGAGACTCGTGAAATGCTGCCAAAAACATACACAATAAACACACGCACACACACATGTTTCAACCCCACTTCTTTGTCCTTGTGTGCAAAACTGAACTTCTGTTTTATCCATTCTGTCATACTCAAAGACAAATGTACAAAGAAATGATTTGAATATAACATCTCTCAATGAGTTGCAAAATAAATACTGGATGAACCCAGAACCAAGAAACAAAAATAGCAATAGCCAATGAATTAAAACAGTCAATCTGCATCGTTTAACTAAGCGGTAATGTTCTTACACAAACGTTCTTAAATAGAAATATATTTCATAGAGCACAAATGTACCGGGAAAGTAAGTCACATCAACACTGGAGGTATCATTGTGCGGCTTGGAGCACCTGGATCAGTCAGCTGGGTCCATCAGATAGCTGCCACGGCCGTGTCTCAGTCTGTCTACCTGTCAAAGCTGCGTGGCTGTCATCCAGCCAGTCAGCCAGCCATTGCCCAGCCACCGCCCCTGCCTTATCAGGATAATGAGCTGCATTTAGGTCCATTATGAACTGACCCTGAGGACTTTCTCTGCTGTTAAGTGGGGGCCTTATGCCAGTGATGGACAGGCCAGCAGGAATGTGATACAGGGCTGGTTTGTGCAACAGCATTATACTGCAGGGGGTATGGATGAAAAAACAAAACAAAACATAGCTATTGACTGCCGCAGGGCAGCAGTCCTGTCGACATGGAAATAATGAAGTCAGATGCATGTGACGATACGTGAATGTACTCACACATCTCTTGTTTAAGAATGTTGTCTGCATGTACAATGGAAAAAAAAATCTATCCTTTATAATATCCTTTTCAGTTACATAAGTCAAAAAGACACTAGCTATAGCGTCTAATCCATCAGTTGGCAATCTACTGTATGAATACATTTCATGTAATATTAAACATTCATGCACATGTCAAATATTTTTACATCATATCATCAAACTCTATGCCACTTAATGTTGTCCACACACGTAGCCTCAAGAACCATGTGACCTCCACAGTCCAGGGTCTAGAATCCCCTGTGCATGTGATGGAGGGAGCATAATGCAGATAGGGGGCGTGGCCTCAGTGCACCTGCAGTCAGCAGTGTGCTATGTGCATGTGCTGGAGGAACAGCATTGACATTCTCAACTGTATATGCATGATATATGCTTGTTTTAGTCAAGATTATACTAAAAATGTCATTCGTGTTCAAGCTTCATTTTTTTCATACCAGTTTAATTCAAATGTAAAGTTTCCAACTTTCCAAATTCCCTGAAATTTGCAACTCTACCAGATAACACACAGACCAATTTAAGGTCCGGTGTCTTGTTCAAGGAAACATTGACATGGGATGCAAACCAGAAAGCTTCCGATTACTGGATGGCCTGCTCTACTTCCTGAGCCACAGCCACTCAAGCAGCTTTGCATCTCTGCACCCACAGTAAATCCACTGCATGATAAACGCAGACCTACTTACTGTACAAATAGACACACTGATGATACAAATACCTATTCATGCGGACAAATACAGAGATGAGAAACCACAGAGCCGTGTAATTTAACTTCCTCTAGCTTTTGTTGTCTCTCACTCTCCCCCTTTCTTTCTCAATCAGTCAACAGAATTATAATCACCATCTATTGATTGTGAGTTCCAAACAAGCTCCTCTTTGTCCTCTGCGCCCACAAATTGCTTTTGGGACAAACCACAGTATGAAAAAAAACTAAACAAAAGACAGAGAAGCTTTGCCCAAAAGATGCACACTCATTAACATCATCACAGGGCACAATTTAGTACAAGGGCATGAAATAATCCAGCCATCAATCATAACAACGACCGGGGGAGGTCAGGAGCAGTATGACAGGAAGACGAGTCAGCAGAATGAGGTCCATGGGAACTGTGAGTCAGAACGCTGTCGGAGTGAGTGGGATAAAAGAGGATGAAAGAGTTTCACCGAACACATGCACACAAATGTAAACAAAAACCAGCATGAAGGACCAACGTGCTGTTATCCTGACTTCAACATTTTCAGTTTTATGGTTCCAGGATGCAGGACTTCCCTAGCCTTGCATAAATCCACAATTTGGGACCGAGTGAACCTGTTACTATCTCCGACATCTCTGAAAAATTAAGTAATTTGTATTTACAATTTTGACTTTCAGTGACCATGAAAACTTTACAACGATGACAACTGTGATGATTTCCAACCAATTACTGTGTCACATAGAAAGTCAACGAGTTTTCATTTTTTTAAAACCGGTTTCAAACCGTCTTCATGTCAAATAACTATGACTGAGCAGCTCTAGATGACTCTACACACATACACATTCAGATGTCTTCTCAGTGAACAGTTTTCGCGACATTGCTTAAGTTCTTGGCTCAACAAACAAACATGGTTAAAGTTCACTGCGGGTCTGTTGTGAACTCATGACCAATTCAATTCATCAGTGACATTTGATATTTCTCAAGATGTGGACCATTGTGTCAGAACGGATGTGCAACGATTAATGATTTATAGGCCATCAAAAGGTAAATGGGTTGCAGTGTTTGGTTATTGTGGCAGCATGTTTAGGTGACTGCTGTGCATGAGTCGGACCACATCCCGACCTGAGGCCTTCACTTCTCTCAGACTTATAGCAGAGCTGATAGTTGATCATAAATGCAGCAATGATTTATAGCTGCAATGTTTTTTATTAAAACAATAGAATGGACTTGTAGTTTGGAGAAGTGCAGAATATACTTGACTTATGCTTGTTTGTTGGCCAGAGGCCTGATGTGCATGGAGTGTTTTCTTGGCTTTGTCTGCTGGAAAGAGTAACTTTAGCAGTGTTAAGAGTGTGTGTGTGTGTGTGTGTTTAACGAGCTGCATTAGTGTTTTCCATTAACTTCCAATTATAAGCAATTCATCCACAGGGCAAGCCCTCCTCAGAGCACACTGACTGGAACCAGCTAGCTAACACTGGTCGTTTCTGGGAATGTGTAGCAGACAAAATGATGTATTGATGTGCAAAGAATCTACACGCTGGTGTACAAACATACATAAAGTGTATAACAAGAACTCAGCAGATCGTATTCAAATATGGCCTTGGGCTGTTGAACATGAAATGTCAAGTTAAATGCAAATACCTGAGCGTGGAGGTAAAAATTAACTCAAGCAATACTTCCAGGTAGTGTTAAATGCAGACAAGCCCCAGATCTGGGATTAAAAGTTAACCTGCCGGTCATATTCCCTATTATACATGGTTAGTAACGTAATGCCTCTCCTCCCTTCCCCCCCCTCACCCCATGCTCAGGAGGTTACACCAACAATAACATATGCCAATGATTTACTTATATACACTGCAGACCTTTACCGAATAAACCATAGCCTGGTGCTACATAAAGCCAACATCTATCTGACAATCACCCTATCTGGTACATGTTGGGTCTCCAGACTGTTCTACCTAAACAACTAGAGCAGGAAGGTTTTTCATCCATTCCTACTTGGCAGAAATGAGTTATCCAGGGGGGGAACATGCAACGTGAAGTCAGGCGGTGACACACACAATAGCATGGACACACTTAAAGTAACATTGTTCTAGCTGCTGCGACCTTCTTAGAGCTGGTGTGAACACTGGTTGTAGTAAGATGAAATAAAAATGTTTATTGCATGTGATGTTTTAATGGTTTAAATCATTGCTATAGTTTGAATTCAATTGATGTAACAGCCTGTTCCAGTTTCCATTTTGACTTTCTCTGCCGTTCCTACTGCACACACTGTTCATAACTTTTTAGTTTCAAGCGATTAGCCCACACCCTGTTTTCTTAAGGCTGCTGCTATGTGATTTATGTGACTGTAAACAGGAGGTTGTGACATCTATTGCCAGGCAATGAATTGCAAATGCTAAAACACAATAAAAGCACTACTGTGTCACCCATAAAGCATTTAAGCCATATAACCGTGGGCAACAGATATGTCAGCTTCTGCCCTGCAGAACCAAGTGTTTTGTGGCCCTGTTCTGTGTGTTTTCCCCCTGTCTTTATTGTATTGAAGTATTTTATACTTCAAGCAATTACTTGCTACTTTTAATGTCACATTTCATCAGCTCTGGCCATATTACTTACAGATGTATTTAGGTGCCCTGCACCTGTTTAATATTTTACCTTAAGCACTCAAATTGGATGTTTTTTTAAACTTTCACCTCCTACCATCCCATACTCCAGGATTTTATGTCACAATAAAAATTGCTCATGACAGGAGAGGCATATGAGCCAGTGGTGCAGAGTGAGTGTTCGCGTGTCTGGTCAATGTGTAACCTGTTTGCAGAGCCGGTCTAAGCCTCCATGGAGCTCTAAGCAAAATTTGATTTTTGGGGCTCCCTTCCCTATTACTGCCAATAATACTGATTACTGATCATTCATACATGAACTATAAACGTATTTAATGTCATTACAAATGCAGTTGGGAAACAAAACTTCGTTTTGTAGTCACATTGTGATCCAGAGTGATTATGGCCAACAAATCAGACAACAGGTTTGCAAACTTGCAGAAAAATCTTTCAATTAAAATTCGGCAAAATCCCCCCACTGGCTACACAGAGAACACAGGGAATCAGTACATAAAACCTCAAAGAGCAGCCCGGCATGTTTTACCTTTCTATGGTTTTTAATCTGAAATGGTAGCAAATTCAGCTACAAGAGCAGCCTGAGGTTGATTTGCACCTAATATCCAAACTGATATAGTACTAAGTGGTATACTGAATATCAACTATTAACAAGTAACAACATAACAACAAAATAAATACTGTGAATACAATCTTATATCTTATATATAGATATATATATCAACTTACTCAAAGCATTACACAATGACAAGAATGTTAGCTTGAATAGTAATAGTTCTCTAGCTTTGAACTAGCATTAGTTAGCTAATATGCTATTACATGCAAACATACCTTTATCTTTTCATTTTTTTCTCCTCATCCTTTTTCTTCTTATTTTCTTTTGTCTGCTCGTGACGGGCATGCTTGTTTCTGCAACATTATTAGGCCTGACACTTGCTCCTAGCTGAGCCAGCTCTTCGGATGTGCATTGCCCATTGCATGGTTGGATGGATGCACACGTTACCAAAGGTGCTCCCAGACTCCGCGCGGAATGTCCGCAGTCATCAGACCTTCCATAATGGAGCACATTGCCACGTAGTAGCTTCTTGTGAAATTTCTATTCTACCCTACATTACTCACAATCCCTAGATATAGAAGAATTGCTCTTGGGGCCCCCTAGTGGTCACAGGGCCCTCATCAGCCGCGTAGTTTGCTTATGCCTTGGGCCAGCTTTGCCTGTTTGACTGCAGCTCTGGTGACGAATGACGACCTGCTCTAATATTTGTGTTCAGACTCTTGCCGAGGGCCCTAATACACCAAGAAAACATTGACGGATGAGCGTCCACAGAGCCCATAAGATTTTTTGTGGAGTGTGTTTTCCTGTGTCGTAACTGCCAAATACCAGCTACTCATACAGCTGAGGAAGTGCAGGGTTTGAACAATCATAGTGTCTTTGACAAGTTGACTTAAGTTCCCGGTTGTTTCCTCAGAGACCCTAATCTTATTGGTGTCTCTCGAAACAGACTTCAATGGGTAGAACACATAATCTGTATACAATGGACTTTTGCATGATGAAGAAATCACCTTGTCACACAGTCTGAGGTGTTGGCGAATGCTTTGTACTGATATGAATGCTGTATACATCCGGTTTTCATTTTGAGTCAAACAGTTTGCCAATTGGCCCTTTGTCACTGAAGACCTTTATATGGACCCCTGCATTCAGACACAGTGGCTCAATCCAAATAAGTACAGGAGTTCTGTATTGTACGAAATTCAGCAGTAAATATCGAAAAGCTCAGCTACCTGCTCAACAGTTACACAGGCACAAAAAAACGGGGATTTCGCTAACTTAAAAGAGCTAGTGTTTCCATCCACACTAGCTTTGGGACATTTTACTGAGAAACTAGGAAAGAAAATCTTTAAATAAACTGTGAAAGCATGAATAAATGTGACCTTGCGGGGTTAATTCGCTGGCAACTGGACGTTTGCTTGACGTTTTGCCACTCATCCGAGAAGCTTCTTTGGTTCTGGATGTGCAAATAAATGTTGAGTTTTGTTTACTACATCGAGCTTCATATGTAACTGTGCCACAAGTGTCACATGGTGGGACAATGCTTAACTAATAGGTTTTATTTCGATTTTTGAGGAGAAATTGGTAATTTATTTAACATTTGAACTTAACTTTCTCATTGTCAATGTGTTCCTCGTTGGGGCTTGATGCTTTGGAGTTGTGTTTTGAACGAAACGTGTGAAAGTTCTTTAGTCATTTAATATCATGACTCGGGGCATTTCATGTACAACCATATACTTTCTTACAATAAACTCAGATGGGTTATAAGAGATACTTTACTTGCACACACGTGCTCTGTTCAAGATCATTATGTGTGCCTTGTAAAAAGGCTGGGTGTTTTAGTGTGTGTGTATGTGTGTGTGTGTGTGTGTGTGTGTGTGTGTGTGTGTGTGTGTGTGTGTGTGTGTGTGTTTCCTCCAGTAGAAGTGACCACTAATGAGCAACTGTAGCTGAGTGAACCTGTGGTCTGTAGAGTGAGTCAATGTACTGTGGCTGAAAACACGCACATGTACTTGTGTGTATGAATATTCACTTTTTGGTCAGTCTGTGTGTGTTGTTTGTGTGTATGTTTTTGTGTGTAAGTGTGTATCATGATGACCACCACCCCCTCATTACCTCCATCATGGCTGGAAACAATCAGCCACTCTGCCCCAGTTGTAGCCCAGAGTCAGGCGTTGCAGAACTACAGACCTAGCATTAGAGAAGCCTCCATCACCACAGCCTGACTGGCTTCAGATTGAATCCAGCTTTCTAAACTCTGGCAGCATCATCTCAGAAACCCCAAACTAAATACCCCACTACCTCCCCCCACAATTCTGACTCTGAACATACTGGAAGCCCCAGCATAAAATATATTGATTTCAATATCTCGTAAACATAATATTTCTGTGTGTAGGTTTGTAGTTTTAAGAATGTTTAAAGAATGGATGCACAAACTGTATCGTATTTCACAAATAGAACGAAGATGCACACACAGTCTGTATTTCATCATTTTTTGAAATGCTTATACATAATGCTTTTTGGCCAAAATACCTCTTATGGCTTTATGCTTCTACTCACATGTACAAGTGAAAGAAGATAAATGAGAGGGTAAATTCTGCATTACATTTTCAGTTCTGTTGACATTAGTTCCACTGGTAATGGTTAACTGGCCTAATCTAAGGTTTTGACTTTTTCTAAACCACAGAAGAATTTTTGTATAACTGTGTTGTGTTTACTGCTTGCCACACACAAATGTAAATACAGTAAATACAGTATAAAATACAAAAAACACAAGTACCAGTCACACTGAAGCCATCATAAGTGTGACAACACTGAGATTTGAAGGGTTATAAACAAGTCTGTGTTTGGTCATTGTTACATACAGAGAATAATCAGCAGAATTACAATATCTTATTTACTCAAAAAACAATATACTGTTGGGTGATACATTTATATCAAAATGTTTCTTGTTAAGGGCCGCAGTTGATGGTGGGGTACAGCCTGGACGAGTCGCCACTTCATCGCAGGACTAACATCTAAAGAGAGACAACCATTCACACTCACAGGCAATTCAGAGTAACCAGTTAAGCTGACATTCTTTTGGTGGTTGGAGGAAGGTGGAGTACCTGGAGAGAATCCATGTAAACATAGGCAAACTCCACACAGAACCACTGACAAGCGCTACACTATTATATATATCACAAGATGCACTGAAAAGCAACTGCCTGCTTGTTGATGTCAGGAGTGAAATGGTTTGACACAAAAAGATGTCAGACAACAGCCAATATACTTTGTACTGTAAGACATTCTTCATTTCTGAATCTCTGGGCCCAGGAGACTTTTGGGTACACAAACAGTCACTACGCACCGAAACTTGTGATTGATAGGATACACTGCATACGGTAAAGGTTTGCTTAATGCCACAAAATGTGGGTGATCCTGTGTGCAAACATACTAGAAGATTCTTAAGAGGTAATGTGAGGTAGTCAGCGATGTCTATGCACACATACATAAACACATACACACACACACACACACACACACACACACACACACACACACACACACACACACACACACACACACATCCATGTTAGCATCAGTTGGCCTTTGTGTGTGTGTGTGTGTGTGTGTGTGAGACCTCACCAGAG
>CAAKHB010002681.1:21576-38343 GCA_901007665.1 Aeoliscus strigatus
GGGCAGAGGACAGTGAGAGCAGGCCACGCTGTTATTCTAGTGCAGGCTGGCTGAGTTGACCGTGTAATCTCAAGGGTGGAGTCCTTATTGGGTTTCCAGGCAATTCACTGTTTTTGGCCCGCTTGTTTTGTTATTTAACTAAAGAGAGAAAAGGGAGAGAGAGTGAGAGGACAACAAGTGTGGCTTGTTTTTCATTCAGCACAGCAGACTGCTGATGAATTGTGATGCAGTGTAATACAAGTGGCCCGGAGGAGTAAAAGAGCTGGAGGTAAGAGGGAAGAAGAAAAAAAGAAAAACAACTAAAGGACAAACAGAAGAAATGAAAGAAAGTTCATGAAAAAGAGAAGAAACAAAAACAGATGTGAAAAACAGGGACAAGCTTGAAGAGTCGGTGGGTTGGGTCTCCAGAAACCTGTGCAAAACAAAGTGTGGTGGTGTGACCACGCCTGCTGTGCATTCTTGTTTACAGGAGTGGGAATGTGACGTGGGGAAGTAGGACTTATTGTGCACGGTGACAGGATGGCTTGCGACTTACAAGCGATACCATCTGTCTTTGTTGGGCTGGAGAGATAAGGCTACAAAGACAGTCAGGAACGTCATTGTCTAATACTTCCAAGGGGTAAAAAGACTGTATGGATTACGGGAACAGTAAAACAACTTTTTAAAAGCCTTTTTAAGATTTATTAGATCCTCATCATTAATAAAAGTGGTGGTAAGGGTAAAATGCATCTATTAGGGTTTTATCCAGAAACATTTTCTGTTTTCAGCCATATGAAATGCCCATTTTTCTGTATGTTTTTTTTAACTTTATATCATTTATATCATATAAGTGTGTTCATGTTTCAAAAAAGCACTCATTCATTCATTCATTTTGCTTTTTGTTCATTGATACAAAAATAAGCTATTGATTACAAATATGAAAACATTCTTATTTTTAACACCTGCCTAAAAGTTTTGCACAGTACTGTATATGATTAAAACGTTGAAAGAATGTGTAACCTGTCATAGATTCTTGATTGTCATATTATTATTTATGTTTTGTTATTAGCTGAAGTCACTTATCAACACTTGTTCCAACTTTTCAAGTGTACAGATTTGCTGCCATCTTTGCTGTGCCAACAATAGCGACAGTTAACCAAATAAACGCTTCACCAGATAATCAACAGATTATGAATTAGTCAGATGAAGCCCCATGTGCACAAGAACCAGAACTTAATTACCCCAGACTTAAAGATACCTTGCGTGTGAGCTAAGAGAAGATTTCACATTTTGGCTGCCATCTGCCATGGTGGGCTGTCATATCAATGAAGGGCTGGCGTCACAGATGGCAGACACGAAGCAGAGTGGGGCTAGCGTGTGCACACGCACACACACACACACACACACACACACACACACAGAGCACCTGCATTCCCACAGTAGTCAACAATCACATCCCATCCCCCTGTATCCTACATTATCAGGGAGGGAGCGGGTGCAGGGGGAAGGAAACCCTTGGAGTGACAGAGAGAAGGGAGCGCTTGAAGTTGTTCTCCCCAGGATGAAGGCAGCTGGAAAAGCCTGGAGTGTAGGTGGGAGTGAAGCAGAAGAAGGGGGAGTGAGTGATGGAGGGAGAGAAGGGTCAGGGGGCAGAGGGAGGAGAACAATCCAGCTGAAGCAGCAGAACTCCACAGCGTGCCAGTGCCAATGTCAAGGTTCTGAGTGTGTCGAGCAGGACAGCTCCAAAATGCACACTCACTCACAGGCTTACTGTTAATGCAAAGTCAAAAAGAGCCATAAGCACACACATTCCTCACATAATTCCCTTCAAATTGAAACACAGATCACAAATGAAGACATAAACAAATTCCTCCTGTCGAGTGTGTTTCTGTCCTTTTCCCTCATGAGAAAAAAACAGTTCCCGTTGCCGTTCGTTTCTCTCCGGATTCACCCAGAACCTCTTGTCAGCTGTTACAACCTGACACGAAGACACACAGTTGCACAGACGGGCAGGATGAGCTACATTATGTTCTAATGGCCAGACCTGCTGAGATGACCTTTGACCCCTCCAGATGCTGTCTGTTTGGCCACTGGTGCACTGGTGGGAATGACCTCTTGGCCGACACTGACCTTTGGATGTTCACTTTTCACCACAGGCTGATGCTGCACACACACAATGTGTGTATGTGTGTTTTTGTCTGTGCCTGCAACACTGCTGTGATTTATTAGTGTGAACATGCATGTTGATCTCACAGCGAGAACATATGTCACACAAACTAAACTCGCTGTGTTACCCACACCATCCAATTCCAGAACCTGTTAGATGCACAATGTTTCATACACACTGAATTATGTAATACCACAAACATTGGACATTTCTCTGTGTTTTTGTTTGTTAACCTGTGCCTCTTTTTGTTCAGATTTTTGCCAGATCATCCTTGAAAGAGATTATATTCAATCTGACCAACCTAGTTAAATAAAGGTTAAATAACTAAAATATAAAATTAGCACTTCACTATTCTTTCACGTTAGCTTTTTTCTTGTTTTCTCAATCAGCCATACAAGCCAGACTTTGCACAGTACACCACAATCATCTCTAAACCTTTCGCAGCAGGTTGCATTTCATTCAGCGTCTCTCAGCAACAGCCTCACTGTGGCTTCAGTTAGCCACATTCTCTCTCATTGTCCTCCACCCCATCACAATGACCATTAGGACATGGTGATGTTGTTATTTCACTGCTTAAAACATCACTTTCTGAGTGATTTTGAGAGCAACCACACTCCCTCTGTGCACAATACAGCAATGAATCTTATCTGTCCCTTATCGCTCTGACTTTGGTCCAGACTCTCCAGTCCTTTCTGTTTTTTTCAAGACTCCTCCTTGTGTGTATGAAGACACATATCTCTGTCAGCTCGCCCTTCTCTGTGTGTTTGTCTCTGTCTCGATTGGACTGCAGTGTTTTATCTGCTCTGCTTATCAGGCTGACTGCAGCTCAGACACTCCTGGCCTCCCTCTCACCAGCAGTATGTCACGGAGGAGACGTACAGTATAGAGATCGCCAGACTAATGTCTGTCTCGCTTTCTATCTCTTTCTTATCTGTCTCTATCTTTGAGTCTGTTTTTATTCATAAGAGCCACTGGAACAAGAGTACGCTGATGTGTCACGCTGCCTCAGCTGATCCTCACTTGCTTACAAAAGTCTTTGATCATAATGAGATACTTGTATCCTTATCATTTGCTTGCATGTGAGAAAGCTGCTTTTCATTTTATATAAATAATCAAAATGAATGAATACATTTGTAAAGTTTACCATCTCAGCGTGCTCAGAAAAACACTTCTGGCCCAAAGCAGACAATGAAAATGATTCTCCTCATTTCAAAAATTCCCTCACACAACTCACCACGACCCACATCCACAGGCGTGGAGGATTTCTGTGCATTGCATCAGCAATGAGAAGTTACAAACACTCATGGTATTCACTTTGAACTACTATGTGGGATTGTAGTGTGTGTCTGTGTGCGTGTATGAGACTAGTTGAGTTCTGACCTCTGCAGACAACAGAGTCTGAGGTCACAGATGAAAAGTGGTAAACTTGTGTACAAGTGAACACAGAGGTACAGAAAAACACCCATCACTCGTCATTTTGCAGAAGAAAATGGCATTACGGCAAATTGGAGGCAACAGGAGATCTGGCCTAGAATACATTGGGCAATAAGTATGCACATACTGCACATTGACTCAAGGCGCTAGGAAAGTGTCAGACCACTGGGCCAATGTCTGAATCACAACCTGCCAAGTCAACAACTCATAAAACTGCTTGTGTTACAATACATCAGTGAATTGTAAGATATAGAATAAGGAAATACGATTGCTATCGCATGAAAAAGGTAATAAAAGTGATCAACGACAAGGATTATGTTGTCAATGACAGGTGTTTGGACATGAAAACAGTGATGCTTATCCGTATCATAGGTTACATCATTAGGATGTAAACGTGTGTGTGAATGTGCATGTGTGAGAGATATTTGTAACGCAGCTCATACCACTAAAGTAGAACAGACTCTTGTTCAAAATGCTTTATTAAAAAGTCTAACATTGATTGCCAGACATTCATATTTTAGCTTCAGCAGCTCATGTGCAGATGTTTGTTTGAATTAGAATACATTGTTGGAATAGCAGATAAACATCTGCATTAACACACATACACTAGTACATAGAACTAGTTCTCAGGTACCAGCTTCACTTAATAGCAGTGTCATTTACACTCTTGCTCTCTGGAGTAATTCCCACAGCTTGGCATTATTCACAACTGGTTAACTGTTCCATAGACAGATTTAATAGCACTCTAAAGTAATGTGGCACCAGAGCTACTTAGAACTGTGTATTAGCAGGTATACAGGCACCTATAAAACACACACACCTCTAAATCATGAAACTGTATTGACCATTTCTTAACCTTATTTAATGATCTCACACCTCCCTGCTGATAATCAACTGCCCCATGTGGAAGTATATTAATGGTCAAGTCCAACAGAAAGTAGTGGGAGCATTGGTCCAAGGCAATAAAATATATGTACAAAAATATATATCCCTGGGCTCAGCAGTGGTTGGGTAATGAAAGTGGAAATGAAGCATGAGTATTAACAGCCAACGAGAGCCCTCAGTGGTCTATGATGCAGAGAGACTTGGAGAAACAGAGCTGATGAGAGAAAGTGTCAGACACAACCTGACAGAAGACACAAAGGACAGGTTCTGAGAATGAGGGATCAAGAGCCACAAAAAAGAGGGTGGACCAGTGACAGAAAGGCACAAAGGCAGCGAGATAGAAAGGCAGAGAGACTGTGAGATGGAGAGCAAGCAGCCAGACATGCAGGCAGACTGTCCGTCTCTGGTTTGTGGGAATGTGGTAAAGACACAGTAGTGGGCAGGGTCCCGGCTCTGAAATTAGAGAGTGGCGCTAAGAGAAGGAGGCCAGAGCCAAAGGCCATATGGGAGCTGCCAGGGGCTGCATCCCCAGCACACTGCTGCAGAAACATGATTTACTGCCAGGCTGCACGACAAACAGCACACTGCTCCTGGTGTTAACTCACAGCAGCGCACCGCTCGAGCACCCAGTCGGGTTCACGGCGCTGTGAAGATACCACATCAGCAGTGGGAAGTGATAACGTGAGAAAGACCAGCTCTGCTTCTACAGCAGTGCTTTCACAAAGTACCACGTGCTAAGGTTTCAGAAATAAGGTTAAAGCAAATAGTTGTGAAAGATTGTACAGTTGTACAAATACATTTGACATGATTTTGTTGGAAACAAATCAGATGTAAATCAAGATTCACACCCTAATCTTTATTTTTATGTGTGTACAGGTATATAACAGGCTGAGATGTGATGCACATTTTCTTCAACGTTCCTCTTCCCTCTTTGTCAAATTATGTACAAGCAAAATACTGACAGCTTGAGGCAGAGTAATAGCTCTGTAGAGGACAATGACCCCTGAAAGAGAGATAGTGGCAAAAAAGGGATGAGTGTTATAATGGAGACATGTACAATCAGTGGGCATTTATGAAGGATGGAGAAGAGGTATTTGAAAGAAAACAGGGGGATGTGGAAGGTTGTGGCGTGCTGCAGCTATCACAGGCCATGTCTAGACATGGAGGGAGATTCTGGATGTGTCTGTTTGTGATGTGGGTCAGCAAGAGTACAGACATACTGCTGCAGTGTTAGGATTTATGTGTGTGTGTGTGTGTCTGTGTGTGCGCGTGCACGCTTCCGTTGCCAAGTTTCCTCTCTTTGTTTAGACCAGCCTGGTTAGGCCGGCTCCCCGCTGAGCCCGTTGCAACCAAGTTCACATACATGAAAACAAGGCACAACAACAGATATGGTGCTCCCAGGGTACAGAGGTGCTGGGAAAAGCAGCAAAGGGGACATCGGAGTGGTGTGCTTAGTCCATAAAAAAATATGCAATTACTACTAAACAAGGAGAGTGACAACAAACTAGTGTGTGAGCCATCAAACATTCGGGCAGATGGGCAGGAACCAGAGAGACAGCAGGTCACAGTGGGCATCCATATAATTACAGGAGGGTGTTGAGGAATGTCCAAAAGTTGTATAGTGGTAAAACTAGTAGAAGGGAAGGAGTTTGGCTGAGAAATGCAACTGCTTCATCATTGAATAATATTAATTTAGTCTGAAAACAACAATGTGACCTGATGCTAACAAAGAGGAGCTGCAGACTATTCCACTTTGAGGTAAACGTAGGCTGCTTTCACACCTAAAAGTTACTTATTGTACATTACTTATGTCTGTAAGGAGGTGTGTGTTTGACATAGTCGCAGCACCAGAGCGCTCAGATTAGCTAGTTAGCACTGTTTGTCACTTAGCAAAGAAAACAAATGAATAAACACATCGAGACAACAACACCGTTATGGCTAGTACCAGCATCCGGTATTTCTTCTTCATGTGCAGGCTGACGACCGCAACTTCCTGTTAAAGATAAGAAAGTCTGGACTATCAAAAAAAATTCTTTTCACACGCAAAAGTCCAAACCATAGTTCAATTTGGTCCGGACCAAGACCACCTCTTGGATCATGGTCCGGGGCAGTTTTTCACAGCTGTAAATTTGGTTTACAGTCGAACAGTCTGCAAGAAAAAAGTTAGGTGTGAAAGCCCCCGAAGACTTTTGTCCCAAACTAACACAATAGTTCATTGCATCAGAGCTGAACCGGCCTTAATGTCCCAACAAACAGATGATGTGCTGTTCTGCCTACAACACTAGATTGATGTTGCTCAAGTTCCTTTAAATTAGGCACAAAAAGGTCAGAGCTCAAAGACCGCACGCTCGGTTGTGTCTTTATGAATAACAAATAAAGCGAGTGGTGGTTTGGGACTTCAGGGTTTCACAAAAGTGTGACTCGTCTTGTTTACACATTTCACAACTCTCACCACAGGCCCCGTCTCAAATTCTGTCCATGGTCATCATGGATTTCTGCTCACTGCTGTTGTTCTTTCACACCATGGGATTTCACTGGAAATCAAGAATTTGGACACAAAGTCTGTGCGTGTATGTGATTGTGTGTGTGTGAGAGAGAGAGAGAGAGAGATTCGTTTTAGTATCTTCATGCCTGCATGGGTGTCCACTTGTATTTTTGTATATGGTCAAATATAAATATGTAAAATGTGTGAGGAGCATATTCTCGTGTTTGGGGCCCAGTCTAAACACACACACACACATACACACACACAGTGCCCCCCACAAAGCCATGCTTTTAGACACGAGGGGCCCTAAATCCCTTACAGATGGACTCCTCAAGTATTCCCAGTATTTGGCCTTGCTGTAATTTACAGCATACTTAGCTAATTGAGATGCTATTAAGGTCAAGGCATGCATTCTTCCGTATACGCCTAGCACTAATACACATGAAATAAGCATGACATACACGGCACATTATATTTTCCCCATTACAGCGGAGGGAGTTTAACCACAGAGTAGGTGTGATTTATGGTCCATGTAGTGCACTTACTGCAGCACAAATAATGATGTGTTTAGGAGACACGTCTGTGCAGTTCTTGGAGAACATTAAAACGTTTTTCCTTTTTATTTCCTCACAACTAATCATTTTATACCCACTGAGGCAGACACTGAATCAGTGAGCACTTTAACGATCAATTATGATGGACAAGATATTCACTGTGAACCTGTAGCAGAAAGCCTTTATGCAGTTTTATGTCTCACAAAACCTTTTGAAAAAAATCAACAAATGTCAGTGGTGAGTGGTGAGTAATGTAATAACCAGAGAGCAGATTAGAAAGGTTTCAGTGTGTGTGCCATGAGATTATTCTTGTTGCGTTAAGCTGAAGTGTGTGTGACTGCAATACAATGAGTATGCGTCTGTGTTTGCGTGTGTAGGATGTGCTGTCACATCTTATCAGATGAATATGTGTGGGGAAACCATTATTTGGCCATGTTGTGTTGGGTTTGGTTAATCAGTGACCGCATCAGTCTATTTCTCGGTTAGTTCATTTTATACGTATATGTGTCAGTGTGGGTTTAATATAAACTCCTGCCCCCCCTGTATATACATGCTCTTAGAGATGACAGGCTGTAAGTACTTTACACTTTAAGTCACATCAAACTCAATCCCAACTGCCAGACGTACGGGAACGCAAATTAATATTAATGGATTAATGCAATGTGACTGATTACGGGGTTATTTATATTATTTAGCTAATTGTGCAAATTAACTACATCTTAACTAACTATATCTTAAAATGTTAGCTCCACTTAAATGCAAAATACTTAAAGATGATTTAACAAATAAACATGCTACAAAGAAAGCATGTGTTTGTTTTGTTTTTATTGTTCTTGCTCTTTTTTTTTCTCTTTTTTTTTTCCAGACTCTATGACATCATTGGCTTACTGGTCCATAACATTAAAATCTGTCCCTATAAAAGTGAGCGATTCTCAAAGACACTGGCCACTGTTTGAGCTTGTCGTTTGGGTATTTTTCATCGAGTGTGTCTGACAGAAAGATAACACACTGTCACAGGGTGCCATCCATCTTCGTTTCCATGTCGCTCCCAGAGAATTCAATCTGGAGAGTGTGGGGTTAGACACTTTGGTGATTAATCAACCCTCTGCTTGTGTGTGTGCGAGTGTGTCTGTGAGTGTTTGTGTGTAGACCTATATGTGTCTTTGTCTACGAGTGATAAATCACTGTCTATCCCCGTACAGGACACACAATGCCTGAGCGCCCTTCAGCCCACTAAAGATAAATTAATCCACAAGTGATGTGCTGACAAAAGATGGAAAATATGTTCCTCGTTCAGCTGTAGCATAAAGCCCAGTCAAAGTGGTCAATGTCTGGTGTTTTACGGGGCGAAAGGGAGTAGAAAGTGGGAATTTGTCAAGAAAAATGTAGCTGGAGGCAGCCCAGCAGTGAGCGTTGGGAAAGGCATGGGAACACACACAAAACATTAGGGTATAGAGTTGATGAATAATTCCTGAGGGCTGCTGGAAATATCCTATTCCGAAGTGATTCAACTGTGACACCAGGGTTTTGCTTGCTTTGTGTGTGATTGGGTTTACTATTGTGTGCATCTGGCAAGAGCTGACACAATCCTCAAGTTACACAACATCATGAAATACATACACAAAATGTGCAAACAACTTGCAGCGACCACTTAACCACAACCATTCAGAGCTTGTGTATTCGACTTGCATTTAAACTGAAAACACTATAACTTTTTGTATTGGATTTGTATTGGATTGAATGGTAATTGGATAAAACATGGTGTTTACTGCTGCAACTTTTCATGTTGAAAAGTTTCAAGTGACCCAAACTAGTAGTTCAGTTCACTGTAGCTAAACTGAACTGGCATTACAGTATATCAGATATCGCCACAAAATGACTGTGCTGCTTAAGATACCAGCTTAATGATGAGATAAGATAATATAGGATAAGCCTTTATTGTCCCACAACAGGGAAATTGACGGCGCTAGAGCAGCAAAGTCAAAAACAGTATGTGTAACAAATATAGGTAGAAAAACAACAACAAGGACTTAAGTTTGCTGAAGTTAATTTCATCCATAAATAAAATGAAAGACGTGGTGGGTCAAGTATACACGCATACACAGTAAATACTACTGTACAACGTTTTTTTACTTGAGGGATTGGATAAAATATCATGTTGCTGCTGTGCTGTACTTTTCATGCTAAAATGTTTCATGCATTAATATTTGTTTTTTAGATGTCAGATAGGACAAACGCTACAATCAAATATTTGAAGCTCTTATCCTAAACCGGTCCAAAGGTGATGCTGTGTTATATTCCTACCATGATCATATTTACCTGTGGGGACTCAACCAGGTGTGAAGCACTACCTTGTATCATAAAACTAAGATAATCATCTAGAGTACACAGTATTATCTGTGAGGCGCTACTGGAGCTTTCCAGTGCATAGCTACTAGCAGGAGGACCAGGGAGTGTAGTGAGTAATAAGGGTCAGCTGGTTCATCCCTCTGCTGCCGGAGGGGGAGAGGAAGCCCCCCTTTTTTTTCCATGGAACAGGTGTGCTGGTCCACCAGAACCATTAAAACATGACGTTCACATGGCTAGAAAGGAAGGAGGGGAAGGGTGTGGGTGTGAAGGCAGGTAAAACAGTAATTATAAAGGATGGGCTGCTCAGCTTATCACCCATTGCTGCTCCTGTCTGCGGCAGTAGACACTTGTTGGTGTGACGGATGTGGACGTAGTGTTTGTGGGAGCAGCGACTGGTTCCACATTGTTTTAGCAGGGAACGCAGCTGGGCTCTGCTGATTTGTTATTCAATTATCCTCCTGTCATTTTACTTTTATGTTGGAGCAGATTGGAGAAGAGGAAAGGAGAGAGATGGAAAGAAAGCAACAGAGGGAGACACGTCATAGACTTCTGAGATTGCTATCACAACGTCTAGCCCGAAGCAAATGAATCGTAACTCAATCACTGGGGGAGCCCTACAGGCTCAGAGCGAACATTGCTGCGAGATCATTACTCTTCTTTTGTTAACAAAAAGGGGTCTGAGAACAGTAAATGCTGGCAAACACAGGGGAACATCATTGTTGATGTGCACACAGAGATGAGAAGGTGTATGTTAAGGCAAAGTGGGGGAAATCCTGAGCTGGCCAACCTGAATAGCAAAGAGTGAATACAAACTGCATTGTTCTATTGTATAACCACTGTTCTCATCCACTGAAGATGTGGGAACAACCTGATTATACATTTTCTGAAATGGCTACATCAGCACATGTCCACAGGTGTTATATTGTTTCTGTGCTGTTTGATATTAGGAACTTTTTGAAAATTAACAATCCAGTGTAGAAACCCTTAAACCTGTAAACCTACACACATATTCGACTGGTTCAGCACAGGAAATAGCACAAGGGCAACATGGCAGCATCATTGTGAGTGTCAGAGTCTCTTAAGGACACTTGTGCTGCAGGGACAATATCTTGGAAAAAACGAAAACTTGCGAAACTTCCTTGTCTGGAAAAAGAATATCAAAATAACCAAGTTCCAGTGAAAAAAGAAGATAAAAAATGTGCAAACCTTAACAAAAACAAATAAACAACTGTGTGACTTGCAGCATCACAAAATCAATCCCCATAACAACACGACTGTCAAGTTACCACACGCATTGATCTGATAACACAAGCAGGCCGGGCGACACACACACTAACACTCACACACACACACACACACACACACACAAGGAGAATGTAATCCGTTCCATCACTCGTACCCGTACAGATGCAACACGCACATTGAACGCCAGAAGTGTGCCTACCTTATCTTCTAGCCTGATCAGTCGCGCCCCAATAGTCGGGTATTCTTTATCTTCCCCTTTTCCTGACAAAACGAAAGAAAGAACAACAATAAATCTAAATACAGATACTCAGCAGATATTAATTGCCAATAAAAAAATGCCCATAAATTCTTCATTTCCTCTTGAACAACACCAAAGATGCAGGGAAGTTTACGTTAGAACACGTTAGAACATGGCATTCTCTTTTATAACCCCAGAGGGCTCATCATTCCCAACCAATCATTTTCTGTGGTTGTTCTGCTTCGGGATCATACACAACATTCGTGCTGCTTTTCCACTACACGGTTCCAGCATGACTAGACTCGCCTCGACTCTACCTGGCTTTTTTGCGTGTCCCCTGGGGATAGTACCTGGTACTTTTTTTGGTACCTCCGAGTACCAACGAGTTTCCAAGCAAGCTGAGATGGTGTCTGGAACCAAACTAAGTAGAGACAAACCAACTAGAGCTGGAACTGTGTTGTAAAAAAACAGAATATAATATAAATCTAAATGAAAGTGTGATTAACTCATGTGAATGCTGAAAAGTGTCCAGCTGCTAAGATGTTTCCTTCATTCACATTTGTCCAATGGTTAACCATGTTAGGGGTCAAGAGACATTAAAAAGCACCTGGAAACTGGACCGGAGGAAAGGGGACAGGGGACAGGCAGTGAGTAGGTGAGGGGTGGTTGTGCTGCCAGCAATGCATACTGGCGTTTCCACTAATAGGTATACATAACCCCGGGCTCTACATATGTAATCATTTCTAATGATATCCTGGGAATTATCAATTTATTGTAATGTTGCAGCGTTGCAGGCTGTTTTTGTTCATAGATGTGCATATTTTATTCAGGTTTTGGCAGGGGAATTAATTAACTGAAAGGCTCACATGTGCTGATTGCCATTTCCAGGTGCTGTGCTCGTCTGTAACGTATCCATCCTTCCATTGTCATTTTCCCACATTATAAACACTAAAATCTCATTTGCAAGGACTCATTCAAATTCTTCACATTTATAAAGAAACATGTTTTGAATATGTAAAGCTGCACACCTGCACGTACATGCATGTTTAGACTGTTTACACACCTCTAACACATGCACAGTGGTGTAGGCGGTGAGCTGTGCATATGGTAAATTCACAGATGTGCAAACACACTACTCAATGACAGACATATACGCACACACATCCCAGACTTGTACCTTGTATTTAGCATTTCATACAAAGAGGTGAAATGAGGAGAATTGTTGTCTATGTGTGCTGTGTATGTACCTGGAAGAAACATTCCTGGTTTCCCCAGCGTGCCATCCAGCCTGGACGAGAGACGAAAGGAATTAGACACAGTCACAGCTCAGTCACAGCTCATGCACACAACAGCAAAATAACGTACGCGTGAATTATAGAAAATTAGACAAACTGTGTAAGTGTTAACATTATTAATATCCGCTATGTCCGTTTAAAATGCGTTTTTATTGTTTACGTCATAAATTGGGACAACCTTTTTTTATATTTTTTTCATTTTTATCCCTCCACCCAAGCCAAATTACTTTAAGACTTTAATTACTGATGCACTTATACAATGTGACTAAGTTAATCCCCTAACTGACCTGTATCTTTAATGTCACAGCTTAATATACAAACATCTATCCCGAACATCAACACTAAATTGAGGACTGGATTTTATTCCAGCTTTTTCAAGAATATCTGATAGAAGGACTGCACAGAAACTCCTGATCCCTCTAAAGTTATTGAAAGCTTTGCTGATAAACCCGTAACGTAGCCGAGCTCTGGCCCGTCCCCTCAAGCTCATGAACAGGTCGGTTAAACCTGACGTCAGTACTGTCAGGATAAATCTAATTTTTGGCTGTGCTGGTATGACACAGACATACTGTATATGCACAGATGCTATATTGGCCTGTTACTTCGGGACAACTACATCATCGCCACATTGTTCCAGGCAAAATGCAGAGTAGACTAATGCAAGAGAGCTGGGATGAGAAGCACTAAGTTTACATTTCTTGATGTCATGGATGGAAAAAAAGTTTAAAGATGTTTTTAGTGACTAAGTGTCAGGAGGGTTGCAGTCAGTGGTCTGTAACTGCAATCATCCATTGTTTGGATTATATGAACTGTGGACAAACCAGCCATAGCTCTGTTAATGTGTATGTTTATGAAGAAGATCATGGTATGGTCTACCGCTTCGATGGAAAAATGAGCAAATGGAGATTCCTTCTCCATATAAAAGACCTAACATATTACTACCAAAGGAAGGGACACACACACTGTGAGAGTCAAAATTGGAGGCAGCAGAATAAAAGTTGAAAAGTCAAAGAGAGGTTAGAGCAGCACCTTCTCTGCAGCTCCTTGATGCGCACCATCATGTTGAGATGCCCTTGCGAATACTGCTCGATCACATCCCGCACATCATAGGGCTTCCGTGCTTGCTGTGGATTCATATGTGTGCACACGCAGAGAGAGAATGAAAACACACATACAAGGACACAAAAGCCATTGTCAACCACACTGTTGCCTAGTCCCCGAAAACATCCCCAACCCCCATGGGTGCAAAGGGTTCATTGTTAACTCAGTGTGTGTGTGTGTGTGTGTGTGAACACATGGGCACGTAGAAAGCAGTTGTATTAGGGCCCTTTCACAGCTTTGTTTAGCGTGTCGTTGATACAAGCAGCATCAGAAAGAACCCGGTGAACTCTACATGGTATCCTTGGCATACATAGCCAAGTATAGCAGCAGCTGACATCACTTAGATCTTAATTGAAAACATGTAGAACACTTGGAAACACTATAAGAACCATTCTGCAATAACATACAGCAGGAAAATGGCAGTACAGTGAACTTTTTTTTAACTCTGACGTTGTTTCACTGCATTCTGCTTATTCCAGTGTTATGTGAGGCCATGTCCTGTGTAAAAATTCTTATCTCATTTTATTTAATGTGAACTATTTTATTGTAATGTACGCCTCTACCCTGTTGTTTTATTGTGTGCCTTCAACCAGTGAGTCTAATCAAAGTTTCATCATCCTGTATAATGACAATAAAGACTCTTGAATCTTGTGTGTTCTAAGTGTGCAGTGCAGAAAGAAAGTTCCTCCTACAGCTCCAGAGACAGGACCTACTGATACTATGCTTGAACTGAAGTAAGCAAAAAGAAGACATGCAGGTGCAGGTTTCAGGCATTTACACACAAGCACGTAAAGACACACACATGCACAGCAGCGCTGCAGCTGATGCCCTTGGGGCTCCCCCTCCTTTTCCGGTCTAACTGCACACACTACGCCAACTTCGCACTCTCAAACCATCTCTCTCTATCTCTTTATCTCTTACTCTGTCTTTTCTGCTCTGTTCTTCTGGATTACCTGAAACTTTTTCCTCGCCACAAAGTACTGCATTCTGCGTAGGACTTTCACGGCTGATCTCTGGGCGTGGGACAACCTGGAACAAAAAGTAAAAAAAACAAAAAAAAAAAAACATGAATCCAAAACACAGAAGCAGAGAAATGTTTCCCTGATGTAAAGGTCAAGTGGATGGTTTTGAACCAGCTCAATTAAAAAAAAAAAAATCAAGTGTATTACACAGTTTTAATTGGCTCCCTGGCATTCCAGGTTTGATGGCCAATGTGTATAACGCACACATACAGATGTGTACACAATGAATATGTGTGTCAGAGCAGATCAACCCAGTCCCTATGAGCACGAGCCTCATCAGACACTGGGGCTCTACAACCGGTGCAAAGTGAAAGAGAAGGAAAACAGACTGCACTAAACAGATTCCTAAAACCATGTCCCTTGGCTCAAAGGAGCACATCTGTGTCAACACGAAGGAAAACCCACTGGCACATAGATAAATACTTGAACAGAACCAGTGGATGTGAACAACACACACTAATTCATACTGGCATATGACGGAGAATGTACGCCACTTGTGTTTGTTTTTCCATGGAGGCACATTCTTACCATGTTCCATGAAGTGTGAGTGAAAATAGATCATGAAAGAACAGCGACAGAACATTTGTTTGCCTATCATTGATCCGAGTGATCGAAAACATACAAACACTTCTGCAGACGCAGATGGACGCCGGCGTTCGCCACACTGATGTCATCGTGTTTCAGTGTAAAAAAAAACCTTGACCAGACATGTGCGATAGTCATTTCATGGTGATTGATATTTCTGTTCTGGTTTTTTTTTTTTACAAATGACATATTATGCGAGAATCAGAATTAGTACTTAATGTGTCTCAGAGGGAAATTTCTTTGTTCCAATCAAGTAAAAATAAAAAAAATTAACAAAAACATTTTCTAACAGTACGTATACATATACATACATGTACAAAATATATATATACATATATGACAAGTCCAAGTATAAATAAAATATAGGTGAATAATATACAGCCACATCTACACACACAATACGTAAAAATATGTACACACACAGAAGAGCAGCAGAAAGTACGCATGAGGCCTGTTGTTGAAACCAGTGATGAACGAGAACCAGTTCTTCGCAGAAGGATGGAGCACGTTTACTTATTTATATGAGTTATAAGTACAGGAGACCAGTGTTTGAAAAGAGACTGTTTTTAGCATCCTTCTTTCTTTGTCTTCTTTGTTCTCTCTCTTTCTCCTACTCTCAGGCATATCTCTTCTCTCTGGTGTACTGTAGATCACAGAGACAGGTGACCTTTGAGCCATCTGTTGTTATCAACAGCTACAGGATGGTGTGTGGTGTTGAGAGCTCATCAGGTGACAGAGTGTGCTGACAGCATCAAGAGTGTTGCAGAAAATATTCAAATTCATTGATGAAAAATAAAACAGCACAGACACACTGCAAGAAATGAATGAAAACTGGATGTTTCTCTGTTTTAAGTGATCTTTGATGGTACTTTACGGTGCAAACATGGTGAATGTCAACATATTCCACACATAGTCAGGAGCAACATCCAGGCCGATAAAAAAAGAAATACTAATGAGTGAAATTCTCAATTTAGCTGTTAATTTCCATTCCAAGGCTCAGACACGGTCCTGAGCGTCAGGTTGTGACGGAAAGAATGAGGTCGCCGTGGCTGAAATTATTATCATTAGCAATGTTCCAGGCAAGTCAGGCACACCCACATGCACATCAACACACAGAAAGACACACACAACAGCAGCACCACCGCCACCACCCTCCCACTCCCCAAACACGCGTCTTTGTGGAGTCAACAAGTTGCTCTGAGGTCTTAATTAGACGAGGGGACAACAAAAGGCTTTAACAGACAATGCATTGACATGGGACCGTAAAACATGTACATCAAAGGCTGCTGGGCTGCTGTCTTTTTTCCTGCCCTCTGCTAGACCTGCCCAAGCTGTAGGAGGAAACGCACACAAACAATACCAAACATTAAAAGCATGAGGCCCTGCTTTGGGGGGGGGGGGGGGGGGGGGGGCCCCCCCCCCCCCCCC
>CAAKHB010002681.1:58838-82997 GCA_901007665.1 Aeoliscus strigatus
AAAAGGGGGGGGGGGGAGGGGGGGGCGGGGGGGGGGGGGGGGGGGGGTCCAGAAAGAAGCTAAAAATAGCGACAAAGTCGCTAAGTTGGCAACACTGCCTACAAAGTGTTTCAGTAAATGTAGTTGTCATTCAGACAACTACATTTACTGAAACAACTACTAACTGCCATTTTCCAAAAATTGCACAACTCGGACCTCACTGCCGCTCGTATTGTACTGAAATAGTTGGGAGATGCCCTGTTGCATCTCAACAGTGCACATGCACTGCTACATATCAAACAGTGGTGCCTTGTCCTGCCATGATTCATCACCCAGACACACAGAGAAATGGAAACAAAAAGGCTTATCGCACAATTGGATTCTTAAGTGGCCTCAGCATCATATTCCTACTACAAGAACTACAAGAATCAATCCATTAAAACAAGTTTCATTGCCTTGTGAGATGCATGTTTGTGAGTGGGTCTGTGGTGTAAATCCCACCAAAGGCATAATTAGTGTGGGGAAAAGTGAATGAGTAACTTTCCCCCTTTAAGCAAGGTGCTTTGCCCACAGCTGCTTGACCACCAGAAAATGAAACCACTGCAGTCGTACGGGACAGCTTCTTATGTGTTATGTGTTATTTCATGTTCCCATCAAACGCTCATGACTATAACTGGCTATTAAAAGCAGCTGGAGGAAAATGGTGGTCACTGGTTGAAGAGTAACAGTGCAGTCTAGTAATGGTTAAATTCCCGTGACCCTATTTTCACAGTGCTTCACTATTTATTGCCAACAGGTTATTTTTTCACTTGTGACTGTTTCTTTAGTGTTTGTTTAGCTATCAGCAGGATGACACACAAACTATGAGGCAATTCTTGTGCCAATTCTTGTGTCACAGCTGGACTGTGGAGGATTTGTATATTAAATGGTACAGTGCCAGTCGAACAAGACCCATGTAGTGAACAACTGCCAGGGTAATATAAATGATGATCTTGAATCATTCATACAACTCTCTTGCACTTGCTTGCGTGTGTGTGTGTGTGTGTGTGTGTGTGTGTGTGTGTGTGTGTGTGTGAGAGTCAATTCTGACTGGTACTACTTGCCTCCCGGTTTCCCCCCCTCCCTAAAGATTAATCACCCAGATGTTTCCTTGTTTTGCTGTTGGCTCTTTCTCACATGATATATCAAACAGAAACATCTCTCTCACTTAACCTACCCTCCCTCCCTCCCTCCCCCAACCGTAAAGCAATGTGTTTTTTATTAATGATACAGTGACTGGAGGAGGCCCAGCAAAAGTAGGATTTATTTTCCACTTGCAGTGATTACAAACAGACACATTTAATTAAATTACAGTGTATTTGGAAAGATTTGTCCTTTGTGAGAAGGTAGAGAGCAGCGTGGAAAGAATCTTACTCCGGTACTGCATGTGCGTTTATTTTCACCTATTCTGTCTGTGATTTAACCCCTACGGCTCATCTCCATTCTCTGGAAATGTTCCGAGAAAAAAATGAAACATGACACCTTTACCTTGTTCTCTTAAAATGCTACTCAGTTTATCTTCCCCTTGAATACTGTCCCCGACTCATATGTTTTGTGGCATATGAAAAACACTGACATGTTACTGTTGATTTCCTCTGTTGGAGATTACAAAAAACATGCCCCACTTCACGTGCCACGGTGGTTCAGTGGTTTTTACCTCAGAGCATGAGGTTTCTTTGCAGAGTTTGCATGTTCTGTGCAACATGTGCACCTGCGTTTGCATGCTCTGCCTCCCTCTCAAAGACACAAATATGTCATTTAGGCTGACTGACGACCATTAGCTGTGATCACACTGCTTTGTTGTCTTACTTTGCGCCAGTATGTTGTGTTATTCTGCAATCAGTGGTGTGGTCAGTGTTCACATCTTGTGTGATGCAGTTCTGCCATGAGATGTCAACTCAGCTTTGTGGCTACCTGCGCCGCCAGCTTGACGTCGGAACGACAACCAGATGCTGCACAGAGAGGACATGCAGTCATGACTCTTTCCAGTTTCCGTTAGCTTCTCGAACACAGGTGCTTGCAGTAGATCTTTCCATGGTTCCCTTTACACTGTTGAAGAGTAATGGCAACTCCCACAAACATGAACTACAACGAGTATGAGCACATTTTTAAATCTAACTAAGATGGATGAAAACTGATATTAGTTTCACCTCAACTGGATTATAACACTGAAAGTGGGCAAAGGTGGCTTGCACACTATCTGACCAAGATCACCATACTTGTGGGGGCAGTGCTATGATCTGGGGTAGCTGCAGTTGGTCAGGTCTATGTGGCCAAAAAGGAGGTCAGCTGATTACCTGAATATACTGGATGAACACGTTATTCACTCAATGGATTTTTTCTTCCCTTATGACTCGGGCATATGAAAATGCCAGGAGTCACTCCAAATGTGAAAGAGTGGTTCAGGAAGCATGAGACATCATTTTCACATATGTATTGGCCACCACAACGTCCAAACCTTAAACCCCATCGAGAATGTATGCAGTAATCAAAGATGAATAAAGATTTGAGTATGTGACCTTTTTGTGGAAAGGCACTGAAAATCGCTCACATTTGTATGCATATACATCATAAGTCATGATTCTAAAATCAAATCTGAACATTAGCTGAAATGTACTGGCGTTGTACAAGTCCAAACTGGCCTTCACAAAGAGAGCACAAACACACAGGTATAACTCGATCCTGTAACTCTATCCTGACCTCTTGACACTTAGGCCGCCCTGTAACACAAGCCAAACCTATTACGAGGTTGCACATAGCACACACCCATGCATTTACAAAGACACATACACCATTTGCACTGGATCTCTGCTGTTTGGTTTGCAGCATATGCAGGGCTGGCGCTGTGAGGGGAAAAGGCTCCTTTCCTATACAGCCACCGGCCATATGGTGGCCAGGGGCTGGCCTCGGTAATTGATGGTATCTATCGGTCTGTCCATGAAGAGGGGCCCAGGGGCCCCCGAGATGGCCGACCTAAAACATACAGATCCAGCATGGGGGAGTAGGTTAGTGAGAAGGGGGAGATGCTAGTGTTTCAGCCCTCCTCCTCTATTCATCCATTCATCTACACAAAGAGTTAACTCCCCCAACTCCCACACTCCACACCACAATTGTGCTCTGGCTTGCTGATAAAAGCCCTTCTCTCACTTTCTCTCCCTCTCTCTAGCTCTGGCTGGTTGGCCCCCTATCTGTGGTCTAGGGTGAGGGGCTTCAAAGTCCCCTGGCCTGAGTCTGGTCTGGCTGCCTGATTCTGCTCTCCACACCACCCCCCGTCTCTCTGCTGCTGTTGAGTTAACCCCTAGAATGAGTTCTTTGATTGTGGCACAGCCAGCCAGATGGCACCCACTGGATGGGGATCACCGGGTACTGCCAGATTGAGACTAGGACAAAAATACAACACTGGCAAGGCTTTATGGGAGTTGATGAACCACATTAGCTGAGATACTACTGGGAAAAATTGGTCGACAAATTACAATGTGTAAAAAAAAAAAAAAAATACTGTCAAAGTTAACATGAACAAAATAAATCCGATTGATTCTGTTCATTTTTAAATGTGCTATTAATGCAGTCATTCTATAATCCTGACGCTGTACCATAGTTTGAGATACCAAGAAGCAGCACAGCGGCAACATTGAGATTGACAAGCAAAACAAACCTCCTTTTTGCTTCAAAGCACTGTCAGATGGTTCACTGGACAAGACCAAAGATATTTGTATTTACTGTCGATGGGAAATAAGTTACTACCGGAATACGTCAGGTTGTTGACCAAGTGCGTCTGAGAGCCCCGCCCCCACTACCACCAGTAGATGATGCTGGATCGCTTGGAATAGTTTAAAGCAAAGAGGCCTGCGCGATCGCGAGTGAGCACTGATGTAATTCTGGACAGTATTCTAGATTTCAACCATGTTTTAAATTGTTGCTTACTTATATTGTTGCATAATAAAATAAGTTTGCATAATGCAGCATATTTCCCTTGCTGTATACAAACAAAAAATTGTGAGTTAATTCTGGGAAACAAGCAATTCATCTCTACTGAAATCAAACTAAAATCAACTAACCCAAATAAATGACCATGACTGACAAAGGAGTACATTGGCAGGACTGCAACATATAGTCCCATCTAATACAATGCACACAAATACAACTGCATTCCCATGGTTTTCTCAGGGTCTGACAAATGTTACACATATGTGTGTGTGTGTGTGTGTGTGTGTGTGTGTGTGTGTGACTCGCAGCAGTGTTCCCCATGCACCACCTAACTATCACCAAGAGTGAGGCAGAGGTCGACAGGATGGGATGAGTGTGAACGCGTGGGAGAGAGAGAAGAGAAGATGGACTTGTTCCCACAGGCCTGACTCAGGGCTCTGCACTCACAACAAAGACCTCTGCACAGGGGCATGGCACCCCAGAGGGTGGACCAGGCATACGCACATGAATACAAATTTATGACAGAAAAAGACACGGGCATCGTCACTTTGGAAGATATAAGTAATGAGATATTTGCGAATTTCTTAGTGGACTCATGACAGTGGATCAATTTAAGAGAAAAGAACTCATGACAGTGACCAAAAAAAAAGTGCGACAATAAAAGGTTGAAGTCAAATTCTGTAATGGCTCAAACATGAAAAAAAAGAAAAGATTTACAATATTCTGTTCAGCATATTGTTGTAAACCTTCTCTGCAGCACAGCAAGAAAGTTTTAGTTAGTTGGTTTTCAGCAATTTTATGGCCGTGAGAATGTCATGATGTTTGTGCACTTTGACACTTGAGCGACTTGGTGATGAACTTGAACTTTAAAGAAAGGGAGGGTGGAGCTGCCACTGATTTGTGACCATAGTGCCTGACGATGGGACCTACATCTGGAGTCATCATACCAATGTTAGACCTCAGATTGACAGTCCAACTGCGAGCCTCAGCCACAGTGAAAAAAAAAACATGGTGAATAAGCTTCAGTTCAGCTTTAATTATTACTAATAAGTGGTTTCTAGGACAGAAGAAGGTCACTGGTAGAAAAATACTATCAAGAGCTCAAACAACAGACCTCAAATATTTTGTGACTGAAACGGAACAACCAACCAACTTTTCTACAGGGTCTCTGCAAGCTACAAAAAAGCAGGTCAAGCTTCATATTTCATATTTCATACTCCAATAAGGGGCAACATAGTAACATAAAGTTGGGTATCAACACATCGTAAAAACTCAAGCAATGCAATCTTTCTTCGCATCAGCTGTTTAAATCCACTCATCAACACACAGCAAGTTCAAGTTTACAAGCTTTGGAAAAGTGACTGAAATAACGAGACTGTTGAAGCTAAATCTAGTTTCCAACAGTATAAACACACTCATGTTTCGTCTCGTGTTTTCTTCATGCTTCCTTTTCTTGCTGGATGAAGAGCTCCACAAAAGACACAGTCCTCTGCTATGGTGACTCACGCATTCATGAGCAAAGTGGTATTACAAGATAGCTTAGAAATGAGTGCTAGGAACGGATAGGTTGTATGAAATTTATTGACCCTAAAGACACAAAATATAGCTGTTGTGTATTGTTCAGTGGCCCCTAATCTAATTCTACAAACTGGATCGTATGTGCTTTGATTCCATATGGCACTGTATCGCCTCTTTGTTTCTGCTGGTGTTGCCTTCATTCTGTCATTCTTCCAGTAAGAGCTCTTGTCCCCTCCCACTTCTTTCTCTGTGTGTTGCAGGTCTGTCTCTGGCCCAAACAATGATGACTATAGTGAATGGCTAGCCGCTTGACTGAATGGCTGCTCTTATCTGCAGCATGCAGGCCCCAGAATGACAGCAACACATGTGCTGATGACAGACTGACACTGGACAGACCATATCATATCTCTCAGTGTAGACCTGCCCCCCACTTGAAATGTACAAAGCCAGGGTTCATTCACAAAAAAACATGATGCTTTTAAACCATGTATTGCAGTCTATGGTTTTTGGAGATTTGGGAGAACACAAAGATAGAAAATACAAAAGCACATCGCCTGCCAATGTATGATTTTGCCCCTGACCTTGAAGGTGAAGGGGAAGAGTCAACCACCTGCCCACATCCCCCAACTGAGCCAGTGCCTTTGTGGAGCCAGTGTTTGCCCTGAGCTGCCCTGGGCCAAACCTGTTTGCTCTTGGGGATGGAGAGAGTGATAAAGGGATGGAGAGAGATGGAGAGGCAAGAAGACTCTTCGTTTGTATAAAGTCTTTGGCATCATTCAGGCCTACAGGCTTTGACAAATGGAGGCAATAAAGGGGCAGGGCCTGGCAGGGGCTCAATTAACCACAAGTGGGGCAGGAGAAGAGGGGGACATGGACCAGGACCCTCGCCTCTATAGAGAAGGAACAAGTGAACCACAGGGAGGGGGAGGTCTGGCAATTTGTTTAGCTGTCTGTCTGTCAGTGCAGACTTTGCCAGTATGTCTCACTGTCTTTCACGTTCCACCTTCTTTCTAATAGTGTTGACCTTACTCATACACTTCCAGGGCAGCTTCCTCTGTTGCATGTGAGTTGACAGAGATGAGGTGAAAGACAAATCGCTGAGGAAACAGGCATCAGAGCTCATATTTTTTTTTGTATCCAGGTCTAACTATCTTTGCTTGCATGTTATAATGCTGCAAAAGCACAAGGAGCTACCTAGCAGCTCGTTGTCTGAACCGAAAACAACCCTTTTGACAAAAATGGCCGCTTCAAAAACTTCTCCCATTCAGTCCAAACACTACATCTGCCAAACACACATCAATATGGCATTTATGCTAGTGCAAACACATCGTAACATATGCAGAGCCAAAAAGCCAACGGTGCTTCTGTTGGGGACAAGTTCACAATTCCTGTAGCGCTGCTATCCATTCCCAGTGACAGTCATTTGTGTACCTTACACTCTCAGCACCAGCTAGCTACCTCCATTCAAATTCAAATTGAAACCCAGTGGGGGACAATGGTTGGGGATCTGCTAAGAGCAATTAGTAGTGGACTCCTCCAGTGTCTGGCCCAAAGACTTTTAGCCCTGTGGTTCCATCATGCAGAGGCATTGACCCCTTTCAGATGCACGAAAGAAGGAAAAGAAAGAGAGTGCAGAAAAAAAGGGCTGCCTAGCAACGCTGAAATGAGAGGAGGGGAGTCGATTGGCAAAGTTTGGACGGTGTGTTGGTTTTCCTCTCCCGACTTTACACTAAGAGACAAGAGCTAGAGTGTGATAGAGGGGTGTATGACTGTTGTGTCAACAGCCAGTACAATGACGTCCATATTATTGTCCAGTCAAGTTATATAAAGCCACACTTACAGTGCACTGACAGACACTAATCTTTGAACTGGGCAAGAAAATCCCCTAAAACAGGGCAAAAGCTTAAAAAAATCTTTAAAATACAAAACTGTCTACTTGTAAGACAAAACTGATCTCCCTCCAAATATGTTTCCACACAGTCTGTACGAACACCTGAAAGTTCAAGAAAACAAATTCATCAACACCTCAGAGATACAGACAGGAGTCAAATAGAGAAATGGATGAAAGAACATTTTTGAATCAAACAAAAAAAAAAAAAAAACAGAAGGGTTGTCATACCGCACGAGATGGAGTGATGTGAATATGAGGTTTCAACCCAAGTGAAATTGTGGAAGACCCTTGACCAAAATGGTTTCCTGTCCACCACTGTCATTTATACACCAAATAAAAGTTGACCAGCACCAACGCGTATATAAGCACACCAGCACACAAACACCAAATGAAAGAATAGCTCCTGGAAGTGTGATGCATCTATCTGTATCTTAGCTAGTCATTTAAGAATGAAAGAGAGGAACAATTAACACTGGAAGACAAGAAGATGATTCAAGAAGGTGTTCAGATGAAAATAACAATAAGAGACGTAATTGGACAGACAGGAAGGAATGACATATAAAACTTTTAATGGTTGAGAGTGTGTTATGACAGCCACCTGTGGACATCGTTTTGGTGGGGACAGCTCAAGTCTGTCCAGCAAATCAGACAGCTTTGGACAGGAGGGTTGGAACTCAATCAAGGATGGAATATCACATTTAATTGGTTTATACGATGGCTGATGAGACAACCACTCCATTCATGTGTCCTCTTAGAAGCCCTGAGTGTGAGTGTGTGTGCGTGTGTGTGTGTGTATGTAACCTCCTGCTGTGCGCACAAATGACTGTAAATGTTTTCCACTGTCGTCTGACAGGCAGCCCCACCCTCGGATGTGGAATATTTCTACAGTACAGCACAGCATCAGACCAGACCACTGGCAATTAATCTGTTCCACAACTTGTGTAAATAATGAATAAATAAATACATAAAATAGTGTTTTTCAGCATGTGTGGTGGGGAGCTAGCTCTTATTGGGATGGGGGTCATGTGTATGGAGGAAAAAAGCTACAAAGCAGGAGGTAGGTTGAGTAGAATACACTGACATATTGTGACGGAAACAGGGACAAGGATGATGATGATGATGATGATGATGACTGGTGCTGTCTCTGCATATGCTTTCTGTATCCAATACTGATGGTAAATATGACAGCTTGTGATTTAAACCTGCAGTCATTTATGTTCTTGCCCACCTGGAGAATGGAAACTAGCTGAAACTTCCCATCGACATATGATTGCTTTTAAACAGTTATTATAGCAAACACCCTGGCAAACATTTACCTACTTACAGGGCCAACAGACACAGAGCACATTCATTTGTGGAGTAGTTTGGAGTAGTGTTTCTGGCCTCCTGATGAATGCAAGTCCACTATTCATTCTCCTTTTGGTTTTGTTCTGGTCTTCATCAACGTCTGAGGGAAGCATCTGGCTCAATAGCTGCTAAACGCTCCGTTATGTCAACAGGCTCCTTTCTAACTTTGCCTGTCTGTTGTTTGCTGTTAAGCAGATGGTGTACATTGAATTTAAATGATAATTAATGCCAGTGCTGCAACAAGAAAGTTCATCCAAATCCACTGCAATCACGACAAGCATAAAACAGAATATTTAGTGCTCTAAAACAAAACGGTAATGATCAGTTGTACACCCCTATAATAAAGTAACAAGATCATATTCATATTCAACTCATAGTAAATACTTTTTTTGTTCAAAAACGTCTGTGTACCATTGTCTACAAACAGACAGCACAACATAGAAGTGGCAAAGATGACCATAAGGTATTTTAAATCAGGATATAATCCGTAATGTGTGGGTGTATGTTTAAGGTGTGTGTTTTCATTGTGTCCCCAATCCTACATGCACACACATATACACACACACACACACACACACAGAGAGACGTATGTGTTTTTGTTATACAGTACGTGTCAGTGTTGTTTTCCTAGCTCCCGCCGAGTGACGAGCCTACCAGAAACACCCAGGGGTGGCTGGGGTGGGGGGTGGGGTTCTTCACAGCGCTGACAAGGCCTCTTCAGCTGCATCTATCCTCCTGTGAGGTCAAATGCAGGTCGTGTCGATAAAGGCTGAACTTCTGACATCGTCCCAAAGAATGAGACAGCTCATTGTGTAGCAACAGATACTACACAATGAGCCCTAGTCTGAGCCCTGTTTTCGCCTGATGCGGTGTTTCTTTTCTCAGCTGTGGTGGCATGGCTGGTAAAGATTCTTCTTTATGGTTGGCTAGTGACCCCATAATCACCCAGGGGTGTCCCCCTTTATCGTATTTTTGTTCCATTTTTATGTCAATGCAAATGAGGTTGGACAGGAGTTCATCCTAGAACACTTTGGGAGATGAGTGAAGGACGGGATTGCAAACAGACAGGAGAAATGCAGGCTGATTCGCTCTGTGCTGAACACTACACCATGATGCTGGGCTGCTCTAATTCTACTGGTCTCTACATCAAAACAGTTCTAAGCCCACTTGAGAATACTTGAGGTCTGAGAGAGTCTGATTTTGGCCATGACTATGGGAAGGATTGGATGCAATCCAAACGAAATATTTTCGATAAAAAGAGTCCATCAGACATTTATAATTACTACTCTGCATTTCTGTTTGATTGTCTGTGCGTATGCTACCAAGGGACAACCACTTACATGGGTATCAGGTTATGGCTATAAATCAACGAGAACATTTTTCCCTCACACAAGATCTCAGGTACTCAGATCTAACTTTCATCAGTGTCCCTGAACCATCCCCTAAAATAGTTTTAACTGTCGTGAAGTGAATGTCAAGTGTCCACATGAACAGGAAACACTGAGGAATGAAATCATTATACAGACAATATGATAGCAAGATACCCAGTGTTATACTCTAGTGTCATTCCTCTCATTCTCTCAGCCTCGTCTGTGAGCGCATGGATCCCCCCATGAGGGCTGCCCCTATTTGGTCTAATATGACGCACACACACGACCTATGAGTGTGTGTCAGTGACTAATAAAACAAGGCATCTGTTTATGCATTTGTCTTTAAGCTAAATGTTTTGAAGGGTATTGGGGTTACATGGAACCGATGCAGTGCCCCCTTGTTGCTCCTCTCAGATTTATTAGAGATTAATGAAGTATCTATCTATCTGTGTGTCATTTTTTAAAAATAGTTTCAATCAACTATTACTGACTATTTATACAAAAATACAGACAACAATTTAACTGAGTTCTAACTCCCTTTCCTTCACAGACAGTGATTTACAACGGACTGTTCCTGCCTTCCCAATTTGGATTTTAGTTATCTGCAGTTATTTGAGCCAGTGAGGCTTTCTAAAAGCTGCCATTAATCAAAAAGGGATTGAAGCGAGTGTATGTTTACATGTGTCACAGCTGAGCTCTTGCAACCTTGGACACAGAAGCTCAAACAGAGTGTGGAGAAGTAGCAGGTGTGAACACCTCTGGGGCTGTTATGCACGCACACACACATACATACACACACACAGAGTAATACTAACCATAAAGAGTTCCTGCTGAATTCACAACTTCTTCATCTTAAACTGTTTAAATCATTGTGTTTGAGAGAAGGGTCCAAACAGAGTGAAGGTTTATGCCCTCACAGCATGAGACATACCCGATAAATTACACACAGCAGTTCAACTTGTTGGCTCCACCCATTCCAGTCTTATTCACACCTCCACTTTGTCAAAGGAGCTTGGGGCCTTTCCTTCACCAAACCAGGTGGCCATAGGAAAAATACGAGCACCCACTTCCAAGTGCACACAACTCATCACTTTTGCCAGAGCGAAGGTCTGCCGAACACAGCTGTGGCTTTCGCCTTTACCATCTAATAACCATGACCTTCACGCTCTGCCTGTCAGACCGTTATTACTGCCTGCCACAGGCAAAGAGAGACTGAGGCAGATAAAGAGAGAGGGAGAGAGAGAGGCAATAAAAGGCCACAGATGGGTGTGGGACAACACAGCTGAGGAGCAAAGAAACAGAGAGCTTTTACATACCTCCACTGCTGACGGTGGCTTCAGTGACCTATACGACAGACTGACAGATGTCTGGGCCCTCTCAAACATTCAACACATAAATAGATCGTTTTCTAGATGTTTAAAAAGCACTGTTTTTTGATGGTCTCTGAAGTTGCATGTTCACAAAGACAGTCAGCTCACATCCCAGATCAACGCACACTGGGCCTTGACTGACAGACTAAAAATAATATCTAGGTTACAATGCCCGGCCAAACCCCAAACACAACAGTCTCAGGAAGCCGTCTTTTCACCACGTTGCCATAGTGACTGACCACATGTGCAAGTCAGATAGGGGTGAGTGGTCAAACTAGTAGTCAGGCCGTGTTGTCTCCTTGACTATAATAGGCCTAAAATACAGCCTTCATTTAACCAGGCACAGATGTGTTGAAGATAGCGGGCTTGCACACTCAGGTCACACTGAGGGCATCTGATGGAGTCAAGAAATTAGGACCAACAATTAGAAAGACTCCACTCTTTATGCTGCCCTAGTACAAAAAATGATGACCTCAATGAACTCTTGAACCAAAGAGCTTAAGTTGGGTTTAGGTGACGCGCTTACGTTTTCGGTTCTATTTGTTGTAACTCATGCGGTTGATTACGTTTGATTACGTTACGTTACGTTGCTTACAAAGCAAAAAGTGACTCACAAATAATATTGATCCAATTTCCAATAGACAAAATAAACCAACAGAGACTCACAGAGGCAACAATTATTGTAACTGTCTTGTGAACAATGAGTTTGTTGTGAAAAGTGAAAAGCAGAGATACATACAGTATGATAGTGTATTCCAGTTGCAGGTGATGTATGAGTTTGTAACTTGCAGTGACAATTTCCAGGTGGAAGACAAACTATTTGCTTTCCAATATTATCACAAATCATTAGGCAGGAAAAATGCAGTTCTTGCACTGGATCTTAGTTCTAGTGTGGGTGCAGCACAATGAGATGAAACCACAAACGCAGTACGCAGTAACAACATACCCATTGGTTTTGACTAAAGCTGAAATTAAGAAAAAAAAGGCTAAAACTGATGTCTAAATACTGACACTGCACGTCCCCATCTTTAAATGTCAGAAAGTCAGATATCCCTGGTTTGGAGGGTGTTCTACCAGACATCTTCCTCTCCACAGCTTGGAAAACAACTCGTATAAAGACTCAGGCAGCAACTGGAACATCTATAAATCTATAACATTCATTCATTCAAGCTCAGGTTAACTGAGGATGATGAGGCAGAAGGATCCGGAAGCATATCAACAAACTGCCACTGAAGAGCCAGTCATTTCCTCATTTTCCATTCCAGTCAAGGAATGGACTCCACTCTGGTGTAAATGACTCATCCAGAAGAATATTCCTTTATGGGCCCTCGCAATGATTTACCCCTCAGTCCATACTGCATACTATCACAGGGTTGCTGAGCCAGGTCATTAGAACAAATGTTGCTAAATCAGGTGATTTGAGCCACTTGTGGCGAGGTTCGAATCCTGGACAGCAAATCTGAACTCAACATTCACTAATGTGACAACAGGCAGTTCCCAACTGTTCCACTGGAAAACTTGCGGCTGTGAAAATGTATAAGTACATTCAACACTTACATGCGTAAGTGTTGAAGCAGGGTGCTGCTGAAAAAGAGCATACCTCCTGTTTATATGCTCAGGCTAAACAAAAAACGCTTGCACTTTATGGGTGCTTGAGCTGATGGATATGAATGACTGTTGTGTGTGAGACTTCAGCAGAGGACAAAAACATATATTATTTAAGGCTGACATTGGTAGTACATTTAGAAAATCCAGTGCTCTATGGTACTGCTTTTTACACAGTCGCACAATGTCCCTCAGTCAGAGCGACGCAAGATAAAGAACACAAACACCATTTCAAAAGTCACTTTGTGCTGACTTTTAAACATGTGCCAGAGATGGATGACTACCACAACCGATATGAAATGGTGAACATGGCAATTTAGAAGTTAAAGAAACTAAGGAACTAAGGTGAATTGCAGAAGGTTTTACCCCACTTTCAGATATAAATCACTTTCATATTCTGTTTGCTAGTTGGAAAACACTGTAGCACTTCATGAACCTCCATGGATGGATCCATCTGCACCATGAGAAAAGAGACATGCCCAGAGCTTCTGAAAATGTGTTGCTGTGACACATGTTTCTCTTCAAGTTCTTGCATAGTTACAATAGTTTTATTCATTTATCTGCGCTGCCACTTTTAAATAAGTAAACAGAAACACAAATGAATGTATTTGTTTAAAATGACCTCAAAGTTCCTGAAACAATGGCACTTGAACATGTGCTCATGATCCTCACACCTGAATGCCACCATACCGCTCATGTTGTTATAACTGACACGTGAACATCAGATAATAAAGTTTCCCACCAAATTGCTAAAGGCAGAACAGATGTTCAACTTGAAATCAGTCCAGCACTGGTACACGCAACTTAAAGTAAGCTCGTTAGCATATTAATACTAAGAATTGTCAAATAAGTGAGAAATAGCAGTTTGCAGTTTATGTCAACTATATTAGAGGCTGTAAAAAATCACATTTTTACTGAGAGTACAATTATCCAGATGAAATGACATAGTTATACCATGTACAATATTGACATAAATCACAAATAGAAATGAAGGATTTTAAAGAAAAAACTATCTGTATTATCAAATTATGTTCTCTGTTTCAGGCAAGAAATAAATGTATGCTCTCCCGAGGGTGAAGAGAAGCTGTGCAGTGAGCTAAGTGTCAACGGCCTTGGCGGCGGAAACTGCTCTCTCCTCCAGGTAGAGAGTTTAGCCAAGGTTGAGCTCCACTGAATCCTAACAGGTTATAACACATGGGCTCCTTTTAATGGTTTTGTGCAGCTGTGGAGAAAACAGATTTCATTTGGCAAAAGTCAAACTGACAAAATTCCCAGTGGCACATTTACATTGACTCTGAGCAGAAAACAGCCGTCAACACAGAACTTTTTTTTTCCACTTGACAGAAAATAAAGAGATCGAAAGGAGACCATATAAAAACCGAAACCCAGTTGGTTCTATTCTGCAGAAACTGGAGCCATATATTCACCTAGAATAACAAATCAATAAGTGTAAAGTACAGTAAGTACAGTGCAGCTGATTAAGTGTCATTCAGACAAACGCCCTCTGACACAAGGTCAGCTACAACAACAAGTTTACCTTTCTCTAAGTGCTGGCACTTGTGACATTTCTGCAGGTACATAGTTTACACAGTCCACAAAGTGAGTAAGTCATCCCGTCAACCAGCCATCAAGTCCGGCAGGTCGGAGGCAGGGGCTCCCTAGCGAGCAGTGCAGCTGTGCTATTGACAGATTGGTGCAGGGCAGCGTGCCGCCAGCCTCTGCAGACCCTGGCACATCAAAGCTCCCAGCCCCATAGCTAGCCCCCCTGTAGCTCCCCAGACAGCCACTTCAAAAGACTTTAGGGCGCATCACGGATTCCCATCAAAGGGTCTGGACGCAGCGCTCATCCACGCAAGTAAGTCAGCCAAGGAAATATGATTAAAAGCACATTATTGGGATCAGGGGATGGGGTGGAGGGTGGGGGGGGAGTAGCAAAAGCAGAATTAAGGCAAAAGAGCAGTGATAACTGGCTGAAGATGTCTTTGATTTTTTCACACCACATCTCTTGTTTCCAAATAATGCAGCTTTTGCCAAAACATTACAGAATCTGACGAGTGCAATGTTGCCCTCCTTTCACATAATCCCCCTCTCAGTCTTTTACAATTGATTACTGTTTCTTGTCTTTGCACCCCTCCTTCTCTACCTCCCCTACCCTTCAAGGTCACCGCGCAGGTCATTTAATATAAGCCACTGGCTACACAGTCGATTCACACCTGAAATTGCCCGTCAGAATCGGCGAGTGGTCTTGAATGGTGGCATTGTTGTCCCTGTGGGGGGCTCAGACAGCAGCGCACCAGCCAGCGGCCACAATGGGAGCCTTAAGGCCTCGAATAATTTGACTAAACGCATGGGATTTGCAAGTCTGGATTATCAACCGTTCAGCCAAGCAAGCAAGCAACCAATCAAACCCCCACCAACTTGACCTGTTAAACCAGCAATGAGACTGTAACCAGGTCACGTCAGCTGAGCTGCTCTTTTTTTTTCTCTCTATTTAATTTCACAACAGCAGCAACGAAAGCTGGGACCCACACGTTCAGTCTGTCTAGATGCTGTTTGTGTCATAACACGTATTTTTTGCTTGTAACACCAATGATACAATTCTCTTGAGCCATCTCAGACGTGTATCTGAATTTCCATTAATTTCATGCCTGTCGCATATTTTCATGCGAGGAGCATATTGCTGCGGTTTAAAAGTGGCTGCTAGCAAGGCCGGTGCTGCTTTGCCTTTTTGCTGCTCGTGATAGCTCTGCTCCCATTATCTCGCCTCATTAGAGTGGATGTCCAAAATGTCAGAAGAATGTTTTATGCACTGTTGAGAAATCACTCTCCAGCACAAGTCACCCAGTCTTCTGCCATACAGGAGAGAGAAGGAGGGAGAGAAGAAGATAAGTGGTTTATATTCTCAAAGGGTGGGGTGGAGGGTGCAGCCTGCCTTTAGAAGAGCTTAGGGCCCAGTGTGGCGAATTAAATAGAATGCCCAGACAGAATTAGTTCCAAGGCAGACTGGGTCCCATTCTATGCAACTCAACAATTAGACGGATTAAACGTAATAACTCAGCCTGCGCTGGTGCAGCTGCATTATGGTTACCCCGGCACCCAGGAGGTTGCTATGTGTGTGCCATATAGAGGGGTGGTGTGTATTGGGTGTGGGGGGTAATAAAAAGTGACAGGTTGTGAAGCTGGAGTGGCTCATGAAGGGAAGTCAGTGCAGTCGCAAACATTTGAAAATGGCGATCCTCATTCCGCGGCTAGTTGACACAGTGTCGTGATTTCGGAACGTGTCGATCAGGAAACAAGTAAATAAGTAATGAATAATAATGACAAATAAAGAAATAAATAGCAGTTTTGCAGAGGGACACGAGTGTCATGGGTTTCTGATGGGGTGTTTCAGGGACCTCCAAGCATCAACGTATTCTACTGAAACGGGAGAAGGAACAAGCTGTCAAGTCACAATTCAGCCGTTAACAGAAATCATACATGGTAAGTTTGAGGGTTGTTTTTTTTTTTTCTCTGTCTGACTGGCAGGTTGACTGATTAACTTACTGACTGGCTGGTTTGCTGACTGACTGGATTTTGGACTGACCCTTCCTCCCCCATCGTCCACCTGTGTGTAAAAGGCCCTTTGTCAGTGAAGCCTAATTTGATCTGACGCACCCTACACATGTGGAACAGCTCAGCAGCTCCACACACTCCCAGTGTGTGTGTGTGTGTGTATGTGTGTGTTTGTGTGTGTGAAGAGGAGAAGACATGAGAGGGAGTAGGAGAGAATATTTGTTAAGACTGAAGTGAAGCAGAGCGAGGTGCAAAAGCCTGGGTTTACCTCACGCTAACTCTGGCCTTCACCACTTCTTCATTTTCTCACAGAACACAATTCTGTCATCAAGTTTCTTCTGGTCACACTGCTCCCACACTCGATACAGCAGCTCACGCTCACACATAGAGAAACACGCTCCTTCATCGACCACATTCAAAGAAGACTTCAGTTCCTCCTAACTTTGGTCTAATTTACTTTGTCATGGCTTTTTCATTCGCTGGTATCATACTCACCTGTTCCACTGCTGGGCCTTGAAAACACACCAACATCCCAGTGAATTTATATCTAAAATTATGCAATAACACAATGTCTCCAGGTTACAAAAAAGACAAACGGGCTTGTTTGATTCTGGTATCAGTAGTAAGGCTTTGCTGTTTTTTCATTGAAGGAGCCTTCTTTCATTTCTGCTTTTGTTATTATCTATCAATATACATTTTCAGTCAACAAGGAAAATATCGAATTATAAAATATTTAAAAATAAAAAAATATTTAATCCCAAATGACATTAGCATCCAGAACTCCACTAAGTGACCAGTCCACATACTGTATAATGACATGAACTGCTCTATTGGATTGTTTAATTAGCTTCTTTTTCATCTTCTTTTTTAATCTTCTACAGTTTGCAGTGTATTTTTTATCTGTATTTTATTCTTGTGTATGGTACTGCCCATTCTTAGTGATGTCTGTGTTACGTATCTGAGAGCTGCAGACAACTGTCTTACATTTATTCTATTATATTCTTTTCTATTCTATTCTATTCTATTCTATTCTATTGTAATATTAGCCAAAACTCAGCTGAGGTTCGATACTGTGTGCAACATACTGGCAACAACATTACAGCGAGTATGCTGAACCAAGAGAGAGTGAACTACCACAGAGAAATACCCTCTCTCTGATGTTGATACATCAACTACAACTACACCTCAACAACCCTATGAACTCTTTGTTCCCCTCGTGTCCAGGGTCTGACGACCCTCCCCAAATATTGGGTGAAACAGAGCAGAGCCAGCAGGAACACAGCTCGCACAGACTGAGAGGGTCTGTAGTGTAACAGCGCTAGCAGAGATCTGTCTGTAACTCGATCAACAGAAAGGCCTGAGGAGACTGGGAGGGATCAGGGCTGCTGTCAGTTCTGCCACTGTCAGGCACGCAGACGGGTAAATCAATCTGAGTTGTAGCAATGAACACAGACAAGGGTGGATTTCAGTTATGTTGATGTGGAAGGTTTTAACTCCAACACACTCGCTTGCATGATGGTGATGAGAGCAGATATGTTACATGACAGCTGCTTTAACATGTCATTCTTCTCTTCACACATGACAATCACAAAGTGGTTTTAAGTGTCTCTCAGGGAAGAAAACATTTTACACAAAGGTGGAAAAAGCAATGGCTTGCTTCTTCTCCCTATGAAAAAGTGCCTCTGTCTCTCTATGGCGGCCTCTTGTCCTCTCAAGGGTCAGGCCAACTTTGGCCTTCTTCTGTGTATTTAAAGTAATTGCTCATGGCAGTCAAGGTGTCTGCATAAGGGCCTGTCATAAGCAATCTACTGGCATGAGTAGGGGCCTTGTGCATGAACCTAATCCAGCCAGTGAAGCCAAATGGACGGACCGAGGGGATTAAGGACTTGCTCAACAGCCACCAGCAGGACAAAATGAAAGATTATTCGGTCTTTTAATGTTTGCAGAGTCACATTAAAATGAAGACGCATTGCACCCGATCAAAGTATCTCAGCATGACTTTTGTTTCTCCCAGGTTCTCCAAAGGCCACAGCGTCCACAGAATATATCAGTTCAGCTGCTTTCATTTCTGCTTTGTTGTTTTGTCATGCGACTCCTCCGTGACAATCTCATTGAGCATTCAGATGCAATATTATCCGGTGATCATCACAAGACTTCCCCTTGTTCCTCTCCAATTGTGTCTAATCGGAGGACGGCCAGGCGTTTATTGCACAAGGGAACAGGTCTCTGCGTCTGCTTTGACCTTGTGAGGGATGTTTGCTGAAAGCCTTCGGCAAACACAGAAATTCCTCACCCACTTATCCCAACACCCCAAGTTATGTAGCATGTAGCACGTGGCTGACACACAAGCAGAGAGACAGACAGGAACTTGGGGGCCGAGACCAAACACCGACCCTCTCTGTGGCATGGCGACTCTGGTCAGACACAGCAATAAGAAGTGGAGCCCGGCCGGCCCCTCCAGCCGGGGCTCCGGGACTTGAGAGGAGGCGACTTAAGGTCCTAAGTGTTTGGGAAACAGGCCCATCAATGTCAAAGCCTTTTATTGCTTTGGCTTCCTATTGCTTTTCCTTGCTTGGGGGTTAGAATGAATCTACTTCCAGCAAAGGTTGTGGGATGGGTTTGTCTTTCATCACTTATAACCGCAGAAATTTTACAGCGCACACATGAGGTATGACCTGAGATTAAAACAGAAAAGGTCACAAGTCGTTTATGACGTACATGCCATTACTGAAAGTCTTTATGTGGCTATAGTGATACTTAACTGCACTTAGAACCACTTCAGAAAAAAATAGTTTAATTGTAAATTTCATTCCATAGTTATACACACCGTTAAAATGATGGCTGAAAATTACAATATATTGCCAATTTCTTACATTTAAAATGGCTGTGAACAAAAGCTCTTTCAATGTTTCCATGATTTTAATCCCCACAAAATATGTAGGGATTAATAGTATCACCAACAATGGTGCAATAGAGTCATATTTACTCATTAAAATTACATAAATAATAACATGTTTTCTTGTCCGAAGAACAGTTTATAGTGCTTCTTACAAAAAGTTTTACTGGTTTGGACCAAAGACGTGTTTGGTTGAGCAATAGTAGAATAATAACGTCCAAATAGTTTCACTGTGACTTACTACGTTTACGTCTGCTGTGCATATGGTGCATAGAACAACGTGTTCTTCAATTATGCATCAGTTGAAAAGAAAGAAACAGCAATGCAAACACGCACAGAACCCCATTACTTTAAGAATGAAGTAGCGAGGATGGAATAAGCGGAGAGCCCCGTTGGCTTTGGCTCTTGACAAACAGCTTGTTTTAAAACTCCCGACAATTCTGCGACAGGAACCCCTGCTTACACCAACACACACTCATCTCCCCTCCCCCCGTTTTCAAGCTTGAGGTGAATCCATTCCTCCATCCCCCTTGCTTCCCCTCCCGATTCCTTGACTGCAGTTTGTGCGCACCACAAACCGTCTTCTGACAACATCTTAAACTGCCGAACTCCTGTGAAGACTGAATGAGGTTTACAGTAAAAGACGATCCTCTACATCTAACCTTTGTGGGAGCTGACTTACAAATCAACCACGTCTTACAAATGTCTCTGAGAGGATGATCAGACTGCATTCAGCCTACTGTAGTGTCATTTGCGCTGAATCTTAAATATAAACTCCAAAGGCAACATGTTATTTACTCCACGTCAAGGCCTGCACAGGCACAATGTCAGCTTGTCATTAATATCTTTATATGGTCACCAGCTCCAGGCCATGGACATATAATAAGCACTGGATATGGGGTGCGTGCGATGCTTTGAAGTCAATTTCCATAGTGGCCAAACCATGAAATTACAACTACGGTATGTTTCATGTGATACATACTGTATACAGACACATAAATTCCGCCAAAATCCTTTTTCACAGAGAACCATTGTAAAAGAAACAACGCTTAATGAGCAGATGATTTTTAGGACATTGTTTAAATTGCCCCTATGCAAGGTATCCCCCTTCAAATGTTATAAAATAAACAGATGAACCCAGTTTCCTAAAGTGTATGTATGTAAGGAACAAGAGGCGTAGTTTCTGGGAGGTGGGCAAAGGAAGTGTACTTTCCCAATGGATAGGTATGGATGCGAAGTTAAATGCAGAGAATTATATATAGAAGTTTAACTATTTTAGATGTATGTGCCACTGTGTAACTTTCAAAGGGAGCAATGGAGGCAATTCTCTTCATACAACCGCAGACTGGGCACAGCAAACCCATGAGGCAGAAGGGCACTGCCTCTCAGCAAACAGAAGAAAGTGCTTTTTAGAACAGTCACGGTCATTCATCAACTCAAAGGCCCAACAAGGGGAGCATAAAGTAAATATGAAAAATACACTACCATACAAAATTTTGGGGTGACCCAGAAAATGTCATCACAATTTCAGTTTTATAGCTTCTCTAGTCAACAGTTTTCAGAACAGAATTGCACAAGGGTTTTCTCATCATACTCATCAATTGCTAAGACTGCAAAAGTAAGACTGCAAAATAATAATAATAATAATAATAATAATAATAATAATAATAATACATGAATAAATTGTTTTATTATTGTTTTTAATGACAAATGACTATTACAACCACACACCTACAGCCTGAAGTGCAGCCTGATCCAAACTCGATGTTGGAAGCTGATATGTGGCATGGCAATGAATTTAACAATAAACAATCCATCCACAAACTTTCATAAGCACATTGTTCAAAATGCATTTAGTGAACTTTCTTTTTCGAAAGGTTGTCCAACACTACAAAACTTACTGATTGCTTTCATTGTTTTTATAGACGCTGCCCTTTTCACAGGAAACTGTCACTGATTCCCATGTAATTGTTTTCCTCAGAGAACGAGAGGCTGCGGAGTCTGTTATCTGATAGAAGGCGCAAGAGGTCCTGCTCATGGTCCATGGGCCTGTGTGTCAGCGTGGGGGTGAGGTGTGGGGGGGGTTGCGCTCCCCGCTTGTCGCCAAGGCTGTCCTGCACACACAGAATCAAACTGCCGCAGGTTGAACTGGTGCTTTGCTGTATGACAATATCCTGTTGCAACTGAAGCAGCTCTGCCCACTACTTGTACACACAGACACGCTTTCCCTTAGTCACACACCATACTCAGGTTCTGCAGACACCTCTGTCTGTGTGTGTGTGTGTGTGTGTGTGTGTGTGTGTGAAATTGTTGCTCAGCAATCACAATACCACAAGATGGATGTTGTAGTAATAACAAGTCAAACAGAGTGTGAAATCATTTGGATTAGTGAGTTGGAAGTGCAGTGCTTAAAAAGTGCATTTTTTAAAGTTTGCGTCTTCTCAAGTACAGTCAGTTCTCAAACACATAAGGTCCCCACTCAGTAAGTAAACAATAGAGAAGGCTCTGCGTGCACTGTATTAATCTGCATTCAAAAAGAGGAGAGGTCCTGTGTGCACAGAGGAGTTCAGCTTCCCGTAAGCAGACGCTTAAAGTTACACGCACACACAGAGAGAGGGAGAAAAGGCTGGCCCAGAGGCAGATACCTCACTTCCCAACACGGCGCAGTGCATTTCCTGAAACTGACAACTGCGAGAAATTGTACTGAGGCCAGACCAAACGTGTACAAGACAGACTGGGGAGAGAGAGAGAGAGAGAGAGAGATGGGGGGCAGAGGGAACAAAAGAGAAAGAGGGCGACTTGACCCAGAGTTAGGAAAAATGTTGTACATACAGGAGTGCCACACCAAATGGAGCATGCAATCAAACACACACACACACACACACACACAGCTCTCTGTCAGGCCTTTGTCCCGACTGAGATAGTCGTGTTGTTGTTGAAACTTTATCTCATACCAAACTGTTATCAATGGTTTTGGAACTGAGAGGCCACAACTTTTCTTCAGCCACAAAACCATAAACACTGTTGAAGCACAGAAAGCAAAAGAAATATCTCTGATCAAGAGGCAAAGTGTGGTTTTGCTATTTTTTTTTTCTTTTTCTTTCTTTCTTTCTAGCTCCAGAAGAGTAGGATGGAAATATAATAATGAGTTGAAGGCAAAGACTCTCGCAGCAGCAGTACGGGTGCTGGTGTTGATGGTGTTGGTTATAGACACGCCCAACTGCAACACTAAAGACAGGAAAACACCCCGACGAGCACATTTCCACCTAAGCTCAACCCTACACTTACTATTTCCTCCTTAATCTCCATGTAAATCCAGCTGAGGCTGAAGTAGACATCTTGATTAAAAAATGGAAAACAAAAGCGTTGGAGGCTGTCTGTCAGGGAAGAGAGGGGAGGGAGGTGAAGGAGTGATGTTGCTACAGCACAGCCTGCTGGTCAGAGAAGATTCAGAGATTTAATGTCTTGTCTAATGCACCAATGTTGTTTCCAATATCATATTTTTTACAAAAAATATAATTTTTAAGGTCTAGAAAGAAAGAACTACATGTAACAATGTACTGTGATGTAACATTGTTATGATGCAACTGCAAGAAATGGTCTATTCTCGTGAGATGTACAGTGATTGTTGCTGTTATAAATGTTCATATTTATATTTATGGGGCGTAAGGGCACAAAAATTATAAATAATATTATATTATAAAGTGATGACTGAGCTTTATGGCAAATGTAAATTATATATATATATATACACACACACACACACACATATATGCATCACCTAAGGTAGTTGGAAAAACTTGGGAATTGGGAATTGAGAAGATTGTTTTTAAATTTGAGTTCATCAGTCTGATGTCACCTCTTCTTTTAGGCAATCACTATTTCATAGTATTTTTTTAAATTAATTTATTCTTTAGCCTTTGGTAAAAAAAAAAAAAAAAAGAAAGAATAAAAATAATGTTTTACCTTTGGATTGTACATCAGTTAGGAGTAAGTCTGGAAAGATTTAACCTTATGGTTCACATTCTAAATCTTTGTCTTGAGACAAAATCGAAATATACAAAGTTACAACATTTCAGTGCCTCAAACTGGGAGGGCTTGTTGCTCTCCGATCAGCAGACACCCGCTTGTACATTCTTTCCAATTCCTCTGACAGGCTCTGATAAAGAAATAAAAGTTGAACATAAAATTACAGTCGTGCTCTGGAAAGGACTTCACAGCACATATACACTACCAATATAACGACAGCAGCCTTTCAGCACCAGTTGAGACTTATTTAGAGGGATATTAGTCCCATTTACTACATATCCCCTGGGGGGGTCCTTTCATTTTAAACTGTGTTCTCTCTGGTCCTAACAGCAGTGGAAAAAGTACATTATGAGAGTAGACAGAAGTGTGTGTGTGTGTGTGTGTGTGTGTGTGTGTGTGTGTGTGTGTGTGTGTGTGTGTGTGTGTGTGTGTGTGTGTGTGTGTGTGTGTGTGTGTGCGTGCGTGCGTGCGTGCATTAGTATACATGAATGGAATGAAGGTCACAGATGCATCTGGCCAAGACGTACCTGTCTCCCCCATCCATGATTTCCAGCTGTGATTTAAACCTTCCAGCTCCAGAGGTCACATCCGTGCTTTTTTCCCCATCTCCAGCTAAGTGACTACAAAGAGTGAAAA
>CAAKHB010002681.1:83255-142403 GCA_901007665.1 Aeoliscus strigatus
GGGTGGGTTGCTCATAAAGCAGAGACTGCTGATGATGGTGCTATAAGGGCCACAGCCGAAACACTTATGCCACCCTGCTGTCTTTCACATTGGTCAAAGTGATTAAGGAAGTTGATGACAGCTGAAATCACATAGCTCTTTCCTGAGAAATCACATTCACAAACTCCGCTAACCAGTCAATCAAAGGAGGAAGTTTGAGTTAATGGCTGGAAAAAAACACACAAAGCTGATTTGAGTGTATATCTAACTGTCGTCGCATTGTGGCTACATTTATTTGTGCCATCCATTGACAATTGTACAATGTATATGCCAGGAAAGCAAACTTGAATATGAATCAAATTCACATCCTCACAGATGCTTCCAATATAGTTTGTGTCTGGATTGCAGCACACTAAAAATACCCCACCTACATTGCCAATGTTTTTTTTTTTTTTTTTTGGAGAGTAGGTATCTTAGAAAAGTCACACTGAAAAAATGCATCCAAAGCCATAATTTGATCAGCCAGTTCAACATCTGCTTCAGTTGAAACACAGAGAAGCGTTCATTCAGACAGGTGGAGCAAGCACTCAGCCACGATGGTGAGAACAGAAAAAATGCGCGTGGCACACATGAAACCATGCAGCATATCACATGTGGTCAAAGTTTGGACCAAAGCTCCATTTCATTCAAGCCCACTCCCCTGCAGCAGGTAAACGCCCTGGTCTGCCATGTATCCTCGCTTCTGCATGTGGGGAGGAGGGAGGCCACAGGGCCCCATAGACAAGCTCCATCAACAGGCCCTCTATTCATCTCAAGGGCCGGAACAGAGAGCTCTCTGACGGAGCTTAGGGCACCTGGCAGTGGACGGATGCAACATCAGAGGTTGGGTAGCGGCAGAACTGGTCACCACACCTGAATAAACCCCCACCACCACCCACATCAAATGGCCTGGCTGGCTTATTTGAAAACCTGAGTGCACAAGAGCTGACAAAGTTGAACAAGAAAAGCAGCTAAGAAGGTTACAGAAGGCTGAAGGATTGGCTCTGCAAACAGGCCTCTCAGGTGCGGCGGCTGTTTTCACTAAGAGCAGAAACTCAGAGGAGGAAAAGGTGAAGTATAATATGGAGGAGTGTATTTATACAGGTGCCTTTAATATTGGAGAGGGAGACACGCCTCAAAAGGACTGGGAAGCATCTATAGCAAACTAATCTTCCAAGTAGGGATTAGGTTAGGCTCTACTTTGATATCTCTACAACCAGAGGAGCAGTTGCTGGGATTAGAACAAGTCTTCTGTGAGGGGAAGCTAATCCAGCGTCACTCTCACCTAACATGCATTTATTCTGATAAAATAAACAAATATCCGTGGTCACATTTACAGGGTCATACAACGACTTACCATGGAGGAAGAAGAGGAACTCTTACAACAACACAAAGTCCTCTCTGACAAGTATCGTGCGCCTGGTTTTACCGGCCCTGAAGTAGTCGACAGGACATGTTGGCGAAATACACTAATTATGTACTGAAACAGACAGACAGACACACACACACACACACACACACACACACACACTCACACACACACACACATACAGTATATATATATATATATATATATATATATATATATATACACACACTGTATATACATTTTGTATATACAAATTGATATGGGTGAAATGATAGGGCTCATTTCACATTTTCTGAGACATTAGTGGAACAAATTAGCTGCATGGAAAGAATCAAATCAAAATCCATACTGATGAAAACATTATCTGCAATGAATCTGCCTCAAAACAAAAGAAAGCGCAGCTCTGACATCACAGGCCTGCTCCGTGAGTCATATTGTGAAAACATCAATTTCCTGAGTTAATTTTCCTTCGCCAGCTGTCTGTTTTTCTCTTCTTTTTTTTTAGCCTGAAGTTGTCCTGGCACAGTGAGGAGGTCTACCAGGGGAAATGAATAGATGCTGCTGCCAAAGATAAAGCATTGCAGTGTAGGGGGGGTTTGGGTGTGTATGGGTGGGGGGAGTCCCAGCAGGAATGCCACTTACTCTTACATTGAATGTAAATATTCTGTTACATCCACTAAAATAACATGATTAACTTCTCCATATAAGTACGAGTACTAGAATCAGTCATCAGTCATCAGTCATCACTGAATACTTTATAAGTACATACAGTACTGGCATACTGTATGTACTTATATGTGGCCAAAGTTCTATCATGCTGAATGGACGCTAGTGTGCCGGCACTCTCAGATGGAAACGGCCTCATGTGGCTGCACCATTTAACTGTTCAATCTCGCAAGTATAAATGATTATACAAACCAGACCGGAAGCCGATGCCTTCAGCAACCATGCTGACCTCCACTTGCAATCAATCAGCTGTTCTCAGAGAAAACAACATAGAAGGCACAACTTATTTCTCTCGCTCATGCTATAGTCAGCTCAGTCAGGACACTGTGAGAAAAAAATATTAGCACAGCACACTGAAGAACAATCAAACATCTGAGTCTGATGATGGATTTGTCAACAAGCTGCCTTCCAAGAATTTCCGTTTATCTTGGTGTCACAACCATTTAACCACCCAAAGCGGAACCATAACATGCAACAAGTCACAAAACAATGTTTACTGAATCCAGACAACGACAGCATACAGAGGATGAACGAGACTGAGTTTAAATATTTACAAGAGAAGAGAGACTACAGACTGTGGAGATCACAAGTCAATGTGCCAACCATGTCATTGCATGGAAAAACGTGTACAATACTTACTTCTATTTACACTTACTGTACAATATTTACTCCTACCATAAAATATTTACATTTACTGTACAGTACTTGGACTACTGTACAATACTTACTCCTACTGTTTCTATGCTGGTTACATTTTCGCCACTTTGCTTCGTAAGAGAGTGTTGGTTTGTTTTACATTCTAGAAGGTCAAGAAAATAGGAGGCAATTTGTTCTTTTCTTACATAGTTTTGCCATGTTTTCATTAAGCAGTAGCACCAGGGCAGCTTTTCTTGGCCACCCATCATACCCAGTGTTCAGCTGTGGGTGTACGTGGGCTCCATGTATGCGCTCCTTTTGGGGCCCATTTTTGGTTTTCGTTCTTATACTTGGCAGTAAAGTAAAAAAATATTAACATGATTTATTGGCTTTTTTCATATTAGATTCCCTGCGGAATCTTGCTCAAAACCCCATAAAATAACATCTTGGTCAGCACATGTTTTAGAGCCCAAAGTCGAGAAGCGCTTGTATCACAGACGTTTGTCAAAGTGTGCAAGGCGCAAAAAAGATTCCTGTGACAGCAGCCAGGAATGCACTTCAGATTTTTCTCCTTGACTGAACACTATGTTACAAACACGCCACCATGCTGTCAATATCACAGTACACTGTACAAGACAAGCACAGAGAGGCCACACAGACAAAAAGTCAATTTGTTCAGAGCTCTGCTCAAAAGGCGCCAGTGGCTCGGCGCAGAGAGGCCCCCACTTTAAGAGGACAGGCCGTGATGCATGTGTCTCTGCCTACATCCCCTCCCGCGGCGCTGCAGTGGGTTTTCATTGTTTATCTCCGGCTGGCTTGTAAGAGGGGAACTAATTAAGAGCTGCCTGCAGGTGGCCCATGCAGGCTTTTACAGGTCTGAGAAGAGGCGAGGAGGACAAGGACAAGGACCGGGGGGGAGGGGACCTGGCCACACCCAGCAGGAGGAAGGAGCCTCAGGCTACAAGATGACAGACACTGATTTGGTTCCTCAAGACAGAGCAAAGAAGTTTGGGGCAGTTGGTGGAGCTTAGCGTCCAGACAGTAATAAAGAACACAGAATCATGTTGGAGAAAAACACAATGCGTGTGAAGGTGAACAAGATGGTGATTCTGCGTTGGGGTGGTTTTAGAATCCGGTAAAACACTAAATAAAACACTTGGTTCTCACACATTCTGATGTGTGCACACAATCAAAGGAAATCAGTGTTTGTCTGAGTTGTAACAAAATCAAGCCTCATTTAAAGACTGTAAACAAATATCGAAGGACATGTTTAGAGTAAAACAATGTCAACGGCTGTGGAACAAGTGTGTTTTTCATAATACAATCATACAAATACAGATGTATGTTCTCAGATAGCGAAAGAAGCGTGTCCTTAAGTGTGTGTATCTCTTGGGTTCAGAGGAGCAAAAAGATGGTTGCGTGCAGATTCTGCCCTACACCACGTCCTCCACAGAAGCCCAGGGATGTCACAGACAGCTTTATTGATGCCTCTCACACATGTGAAAACACACCCACACAGACACACACTCATTCTGGAGGCAGTCTGCTTCAGCAAAGCCAAACAAACACTGGAACGTTCCAGTGAGTGCTGTCACAGAGACCGTGTGTGTGTGTGTGTGTGTGCGTGCGTTGCCTCAGGCAGTAAGGGTGGATCTGGTAGCTTGTCTGCAGAAATCCAGATAAGGATTGCCAAATGACAGTGCTGTCCTTGGTGGCGTGACACCAGGGGCAAAACAACCCAGCTGTTATGGGAGTGCCCAGCATGGTGCAAATCTGAGCTTGGCTGTTTCAGCTGAGTTATGGACACAGCCACCCTGCAAGGGATACAAATAGACACTGTCTCTTAAGCCAGGGCTCTCCTGCCCACTCAGGCGTGAAGGACCAGTGGTCTCACATCTACACGCTGAAGAAAATGGTCACACACACACACACACACACACACACACACACACACACAATGGAATTAAAACCATTTACACATATACATATGTGCTGACACATGCTACATTTTTAGGGGAATAATAATTAATGTAATTTTTACAATAATTATTACATTCATTTTATAAAAAAGGGATTTAAGAGGGTACACATTATGTGACGTGAAGGACATTGTGGCAGTAACTAATCACATGTTTGTGTTGTAACGATTTGTCACCAGATTAATAATGATGTGAACGAACAGTGTCACAAATGTAATGATAAGATGACATTTAGTACCAACTCTGCTAAAGTGTAGCAACGTCTTCCATTAAAAAAGGGGTGCTTTCAATACTAGACATGTTGCTTTTACATTTTCATATAACTATGAGAACGTAACTGCTGGCCAAAAGATGAAAAAAAGTTACATTGTACATTATTAATGTGAATGGAAAAATGCACATCATCTTTACAATTCCATATGAGGCTTTAAGCATGAACCATTCAAACGTTCATATTTTTATTCATAAGAAGAACAAAAAATGCCAGGAGGGGCGCATGTATCAAAATTAAATCAGGATTGTGGTTCAACCATCTTCACTCTGAGTCTGCTGCAGGAAACGGTGCCGGAAAACTATGGAAATACTATGGAAAACATCTTGTTTAGTACCGGTACCTAAGAAACCCTCACCATCGCCGTCCTCATGTCACATGTCATGAAGGTACTTGAGGGACTGGTTCTGTCCCAATTGAAAGCTCAGGTGAAACCCGCCCTCAACCCACTCCAGTTTGCGTATGAGCCTCGTGTAGGTGTGGATGATGCTGTTGTCTATCGTTAGAGTCATGCTCTTTAACACCACCCAGCCCCTCTTACTGAGTGAGAAGCCGCTTCGGACGCATGTCAGCATGTCCACTGTCTGCTGGATTGCTGACTACCTGTCAGATAGGCCCCCGTTTGTGCGGATGGGGAACATCTTGTCCGATGTGGTGGTCAGTAACACAAGGGAGCGCCTCAGGGGACTGTCCTCTCTCCATTCCTGTTCACACTGTACACGTCTGATTTCCGGAATCGGAATCATACCACCTGCAGAAGTTGTCTGATGACACTGCAGGGGTGGGGAGTGTCGGGGACGGGCAGGAGCCAGAGTACAGGGGACTCAGGAACGACTTTGTAGACTGGACACCAGACCAGTTTCCATCATGGATGGGGATGTGGACATTGTGTCTGGGTGTGTACCTAAACAACATGCTGGACTGGACCAACCACACTGATGCTGTCTACAAAAAGGGGATGAGCAGAGTCTACTCTAGTACTACTCGACTCTCTCCTTCAATGTTTGCGGCAGAATGCTGGAGATCTTCTACCAGTCTGTGGTGTCCAATCCCATCCACAGTGTCTGCTGAGGGAGCTGTATCACTGCCAGGGACTCTAAAAGGATGAATAAACTCATCCGTAAGGTTGGACAAGTCAACGGACACAGCTCGGAGACGTCTGAGTCAGTGAGGGACAAAAGATCAGTGACCAAACTGATCTCCATCCATGGACAACCCCTCACACCCTCACAGAGACAGCGAAGCTCCTTCTCCAACAGGCTCATTCAGCTCTGCTGTCACAAAGAACGCTACAGGAAATCATTCCTGCCATTCACCATCGCATTCTACAGTCGGTCACCTCTGCGTGACTGAAACACTGCTGTTAAACTGTAAATATTTCAATGGATCTATTTATCACTACTCTGCAACTGTACATACTGTATTCATACTATAGTTACAAGAACCGACATTTGCATATTTGTATATTTTCATTCTAAAAGAATTTGTATATATATCTAGTTTTAGTTTTGCTAAACTACCTCTTAGTTTTGCTTAAGATTCTTTTTACTTTTAGCTGCTGTGACATGTGAAGTTCTGTCACGGGATGATTAAAGTACTTTTCTATTCTATTCTTCAATTCTAGTTTGGCTATTTGTGGTTTCTGTGGTATGTCAAAGTTGAAGTTTCCAGTGGGCTCTCTCTGACCTGCAGATAAGATCAGGGTGGATGGAAGGAAGGACCGAACAGGGAAGAGAGAGAGAAGAATAGCATGAGAGCCAGTACAGTACCTTGTGGAATTCAAGTGTTGTGTGGAGAAAGAGTCCTGGACTAGTGCCACGAACGGGCAGGTCAAAAGACTGCAAGAGAGGGAAAGAAGCATTCTGCTGCTCATAATTCTCTTTTTTACTGTGGAGGAGTGTTTCAGAAATGTATTATTATTTCTCTTGAATTACGGGACAGGAAGATCAGTGTCATCAGACGGATATGAACTCAAAGCAACAACTTGGGAATAAACTAGGAAGATGTATATGAGCACAAAAGGAGCACTGAGCTTTGTGCTTGTAGGAGGGCATAGAGTGGAGAATGCAGACTGAATGTGGTCTCGGACGCAAACAATGGAGGTGATATTACCTTTGCAGAGTCAGCGAAGGAAAAAGAAAACCGGTACACTGCAATTATAACCACACACACTTGCACAATGACAATGGGTAACACACAATTGTCCCTATCACAGACGTAAAAAGCACATCGCCACTCTCCCTTTTTCCTCACTTGATGATTTAGAACAGTTCTCCATTCATCAATGTCCAAGAAGAACAACGTGTGTACAATTCAAAACGTTGAACATGCACGCATACCTACAATAAGCAACATGAATGAACAATAGCAACATGGAGTATTACAGATCACTATCGAACTATTTGTAACCTCAAGACTCCATCTTTGCTAAATGTGTCCTATCTGCCTAAATAATTAAGAACAATATAGTACGTCATCTGTCGATTGCTCAACCTCCCCATTTTTCCTCACTTTTATTCTACATACTGGTTGTTAGTAATTGACAGGAGATGACGACAAAAGACAGGAGGAACCAGAAGAGGGATGAAAAGTAGTAGTGACCAAAGGAACTCTCATTATGTCTTTCAAAATTCCAATGAGCACACCTGCAAGAGGGACCATCAACATATTACAGCTCACACAGCAGCTTACACACTGAATTGTCCAAAAACAACATGTGGCAAGAAGCCGCTTTAACTTATACTAAAAAGAATTGAGAGAATCATGAAGGGAAAACGATTTTCGGCCATTGGCCAAGAGGAGAACTCAGCAGAGCAGCTAGAGGAGCTCTCTGCTCTGACAAAGGCTTGTTGTTTGGTACCATGTAGGGAAATTAGTATTATGAGGATCAGACAACAAAGGTGAGGTTCTGTGATAGACGGGAGGATGATAGGGATGGAAGACAGGACTTACTGAGTGTTGTCAGTCATCATGGACAGGGGAATGTCCTCGCTCATGTAGACCAGCTCATCGGTGAAGCTGTTGGCTCGGGAGATGTCAATGGACATGCTGTTGTCGTGATTCTTTTTGACTGGAAAGTGCAAAGATAATAATATAAGAGAAACAAAGACAACTGCTCATTGTATTGAAATGGAATATACCTCTTAGATATGCTGCTCCGAACAGATGAGCCACATTGAGAGCATTCAAATACATTAAGTCAATAAAAACCCATTACCGAAACTCATGTCGGTTTTACAGCAACTTGGACTTCAAGCATATAACTGTTCCGATAAGTAAAGAGCATGTTCGGCTGATTGCACCGCCATGAAAATACATACTGGCTTTGAGATATATATTTTTTGTGTGTTATTGGATGTAGTTTGATAAACATCACCAGAGATTTTTGAAAGCACAAGCAAAATAAAAGCAGAAAAAACAGGAAGATACCTGGAGAGGCAGGGCAGCTTAGAGTGAAAGATGACCAAGAATGATGGCGGGTACCTGATGCCATGCAAAAAACATTAATTCCAGAAGGAGAGAAGAAGAAAACAGTAGAAATGAACATAGTATATATGTGATAAGTGGTGGAGAAAAGAGTTCTGGACAAACACAATTTATTATAAATCCACATATATTAACTGAGTAAATCATTATGAGGGAGACTACATAAACATTAGCAGCAGTTTTCGTGCTCTCCTGCCAAGCTGCCGCTGAGGCCGCGGGTAAAAACAACATGTGTAGTGGGTCTTGACCTGCAGTCAGACTCTCAGAGTTGGATATTTCCCTCCAGCTTCCATTGTGATAGAGAATAGAGAGGCCAATCTGTGTCCAAGAACAGAATGGCCATTGCAGTTCATGCAAGAGCCATTCAACTTCTCTCAAGTTCAGTTTAACATTGTCCAATCAGAACACAGAGAGCATGATAGACGGAGACAGGGACGGAAAGTGCTAATCAGAGCCACCTTTGGCCTCCATCGCACTGAAGGAGACATAACTTGGCTTATCAACAACACAAACAGGACGTGGGCTTATTAACAATATGTAGGTTATCTGGTCCATCAAATGTTTTGGGTGGGAACGTTTTATCCAAGAGCAAGAGAGAAGAAGAGCGTACAAGTACAGAAGAAAACGATAGTTAGGAGAGATACAGCCGCGGAGGGGGGGCATTCTAGCAGACAGGAGGTTGGCAGGGTCAGACAGATAAGACGAGCGATAAGCCAGACACAAATCCAACAATGAGCAGTTTATTTCCGACCGCTGAAGCTCCACAACGCCTGCATATCAACTCCACCTCTCTGTCTGTGTATAGTCCCAGTCGAGGTCCTCACAGGCCCCAATCCCCCTGTCCTTTCCTTTGTAGCCTAGGCCTGTTCCTCACCCGTGGTGTTGGCAGGGGACCCAGTAAAGAAAACAGGCCAGTGGTTAAACCAGGACCAGTGTTTCAGTCTCTCTGCTTGGCACTGGTTTTGTCCGGTTGGAGACAAAGACCCAGCCAGCCAGCGAGTCTAATTAAAATACTGTCCAGGGCCACATTAAAAAGGCTGGCTAGCTAATGATTAACACAGAGGAGTTTTTAATGGGCCAAAAAAGAAGTACTTAACCAATGAAAGGGGCCACTGGTTAGTCAGTGATCGCACAAACTCTGGTTACAGCTCTCACCTTTGGCCCTGGTTTTTAGAAGAAGAATAACAGTAGAAATAAGAGTGTGTGCCTATTGTAGCAGTGTGTGTGGGGGGCGGGGTATAAGGAAATCAGATAGCGCTTTGGACAGCACAGTTAGAAGGACTCACCCGTTTCTTTGAACATCCTGGTGATCCCTGTGGTAAAAGAGGCAGAAATATTATCATTACGGGTGAAAGTAATCTGTCATTTTATCACAGTTGAAGATACAAATAAACCCAATTAACTGTATCTGTATCAGCTACTTGTGACTTCTCTGCTGCATACTCGAAGCCGCCTGCGGTCAAATATTATTGACTCAAATTGACCTGCCAATCTGCCACAACCAAAGAGGAATTTATTGTCGTGATCACCTTAATGGCAGGTGTGTGTTTACGAGGAGCACAAATAAAAAAAAAGCAGCTGACATACAAACAGCTATAAACTTGTTTGTTCCACTGCAGACGTGTCTATGCGGTTGTTGTCACTGGGATGTTTGTAGGCTGGATCAACACCTGGCTCAACTGTCAGTAACTGCGCTCATGCGTGAGAAGGCGAACCACCTGAGATTACTTCCCTTCTAATTTTGGACAGATTGTGACAACTCACCCAACCGCAACACACAAAACACAAACATTTTCCACATGCAAGGAAGTCAGGATTTATCACAGCAGCATGAAATATTTATGTCAATTCATTCATTCATTCATTCATTCATTCATTCATTCATTCGACATCTTCTGTTTGCTCTGGTTACAGGTCGTGGTTGTGCTGGAGCCGATCCCAGCTGTCAACGAGCGGGTGGTGGGATACATCCTGGACAAGTCACCAGCTCATCACAGGGACACATAAAGGACAAACAACCATTCACACACACATTCACTCTGACAGGCAGTTTAGAGTGACAACTGACCTTAGCAAGTTTTTAGCATGCCTACTGTATTTCTCACAAAAACTATTTTACTGAGGACAAAATTTATACATTTTGATATGATATAATTTTGACTACACACACGACCATTGTTATTCTATGTTTGTCTATTCTTTTGTCTATTCTGTTGGAAGACACGTTGATTTTATCTGTGTAAGGTGCTATATTTAAAAAATTGACTTAGATATTAACAGCAGCCAGCACACTTTGATCACTTTCACATGGCGTCATGTCATATCTGATTATCTTTTCCACTCCATAGTCTCTACATGCAATGTTATCCATGCTTATTGATTATATATGCAATATATTCTGGAATTACTGGATGAGTATTTACTTTTGACAGCTTTTTGCTTTGTGTAAAGGCAAATGTACTAGAGACAAACATGCTCCAAGTGGCTGGATGTTATCAGTTCTTCCATGAGAAGCAGACATGTGTTTTCTCTCCGTCATTATCTAAGATCCACCCAATTAAGCAGAACACTAAACAACTTTTCCCCTCATAAGCGGTCGCTCCTCAAGTGATGGCCTGCCTTTATGTCAAGTTTATGTCACTGCAGCTCCTTTTATGGTAGCAAGCTCTGACAGGAAAAACTCATAAAGAGCATTTATTAACCTGGAGTCTGGGTCAATTTGTGGGGCTGGTTTGGCTTTTAACACAGGAAGTTAAGCCACCGTCCTCTTTACTAACCAGCAATTGCAAAGTGCATAAAGTTGCATTAAATTAAAAGTTTATGTTGTCTTTACTCAGTATGAGTGCTGGCAACAATCCACAAGCACCATAGAAAAGATCTTCATGATTATTTGGACAGTCGCTAACAATCTAACAACAATAACCACGACCTCTAATCACCACGGTGACTCTAATGACTTCCACATGGCCTGTGAGAGACACCTGGCAGCCATCTTGGCACGAAAGGGGATAAAGAGAAGGGCTCTGTTTACTATGTGAAAATGAGTATGGGAGGACCCCTCCCAAAATGTGTAAAGATCTCTTGTGTAAGAATTGTCTTCTGTCTGGTGTTTACTTTTACCTACATGCTGAATTAGTAGATTTACTACTACTAGATTACTAGAGTGCTGACCTAACGCACACAGCAAATGAAAAATCTAAGAAACCAACATCGCTTTACATTTCGAAAACATAATGTAGAAATGTTGATGTTCAACATGTATTTTAACCTTCAGAGGTTTAAGGGCACCACGTTATATAGTGAAGTTTTTAAGGAACTTGCAAAGATCACAATACCCATATGTTTCATATCAAAATATTCAGAACAAACATTGGCTCACAACTGGAAATTTGAACTCCAATTTTGAAAAATGTTCAAATTTCTTAACTTTACTTTCATGTGAATTAATTGTTTTGGTCTTTGAAATTGATTAGCCCCGATCTTAGCTTCACAAAACTAGTAGAGAAAAAAAATGGATCAATCACATACAATGAGAGATCAACAGCATGAGTTCCAGATTGTTCACACTTTCTAACTCCCTCTACCTCAGGCTGTGTAACATGGAGGATAATGACAATGTGACTCGGAGAGTAGAGAGTCTCCTGAATCTGGTCATATGAACATATGAATAGAACCACAGTGGTGTGTACGTGGATCTCTAAGGGTTAATACCAATAGGTAGAATGTCTCATAGTAAAGCTGCACAGAGGAAGTACACATGAAGAGGATTATGTCCTCGCAGTGGACACAATGATCAGTTCACCAGCAGTCATTTCCCAGACACAAAATAATCACACAGAAGCCTGATCCATGATTCCAAAAGTAGAACATCTTTCAAGTCATATTTAGCTTTAATTCTACTTTTTTAAGCTGGTAACAGAACTACATTCCATTTATACACATAAAAACATAAGCCAATATAAAAGTGCAAGCCAAAAGTTAAAAAAGACATTTGTCATGATCTGTTTGGTTCGATCTGATACCAAAATATAAATATATAAAACTTTGAAATAATGGATTTCCAAGACATTTATCCAACGGTGACAACATCGCTTTAGTTTCAGCTCAGATTGTACCTGGATATCGAGTTGAGGTCAACTAGTATTCTGGCTGTCAGTGTAATGCAGGAAAACAGGACAGCAGCTATTTCTGGTGCAAATACCTTCAACAGGCCCACTTGGCTGTTCCCCAAAGAAAGAGACGTCTTTCTTCTCCACGGAGTCTTCTATGTGATCGTAGGTTATCTGTGGGATCGATACGGCCCTCTCCGAAGCCACCAGTATGGATCCATTACCCCGTGACTTCAACCTCCTCTTGGCCCCCTTCTTCTGACAAGACATAAGAAGCAACCATCCAAATAATACACAACACAAACAGTACGATCTCGTAATAAAGTAGGATGCCAATTATGGACTTAATGTAGTTTTTAAGAATTAAAACATTGTAATTAATCATGAAAAAATATCTTCACAGTCCTTTGTAATTTGCTTAGTGAATTATGGGAAATAAGACTTTGCTGTCTCAAGGAAAGGTCTGATGCTGGGTGTGTTTCTTCAGTATAAAAGAAACGTGGAAAATAATTCAAAAATAAAATCATCAAGTGCATAAGTTAAAAAGAAATGTGTCATTTAATAATACATCTACAATATACAAATATTTCTATAAACACTGTAATTCCATGGACCAACAATTTTTTAATCACCATTTTTTCAATTTCATTTTCATATATTTAAGATAACACAAAAATACCACTGTAAATTCTTTGTTCATCCTAATCTTTCTGTACTCGCCTGCTAGCCACATGAACTTTACCTGTTTAATCTCATTTCCTGTGAATGAAACCCTGGCCATGTGAATGTGACTCACTGTTTTTCTAAAGACCTAAATGGAACCTCCCGTTCAATCCTTGGACCAGCTGACCCACACAACAACAGCTCAATTATTTTCACTCAGTGGATCAGACTTGGACATGGACAGTCAGCCAGGAATCAATCCAAATCCCAGACGTTTGAATGACTCAGATGAATGAGAGAGGGATGTGGTGGTGGCTTTAATGGGACTAATGAAGTATACTGAGTGCATCAAAAGCAAACGGATTTGAAAAAAAGGAATCAACAGACAAATCAAAGTGTATCACAAGATGTACAGAAAGAGAAAGAGAGGCGAGGAGGAGCCCATTCCAAAGAGAGAACAGCAGAGGGATATGACAGAGAGAGAAATGAGAGCAAGGAGAAAGTCAGTCACACGCAGGAACAGAAAAGAACGGAAGCAACCTTCATTCTCCCCGATACATGTGGGTTCAGTGCTACACAAAGATTTTTTTGTTGTTGTTCTATGAGACAAAGGTTTACTCCCATGAGAAAGGCGGCGGTGACATCATCTCAACTGACTGAGTCTTTGTTGGGTGGAGACAAAGGCTTCAAGTCATCCTGGTGCAGTCAGGCCTTGGGAGGAGGGCGGGCTGCTGCTGCTGTGTGTGTGTGTGTGTGTGTGTGTGTGTTTGTGTCATACCGCGTGTGTGTATGTTTGTGGGAACTTCACTTGCCCTTTTATGCTGTATGGTCCGGGCACAAAATCGCTAATATTGTTGAAAGGTGAACTACTTGAGGAAACAATACGATGTGGGCCAGACGTATTCACATCCAGCCTCCAGTGTCACAGTCTGATGGATTATTCTGACAACGCTCCTTTGTAGAATTATTGTTCTACAATTGTCTACAGTCAGAAATGACCTAATACTTAAATACAATAGGATTTGATAAGCTTCAGTATGTAACATCTCTACATTAAAATGTTTAAAAATGACTTGACCAATGTTTTATATTTTGTTTACTTCTGCATTTTCATTCTTCCAAAGTTTCCCAGTGTGATTGGGGTCATTTAACATTTCTGTCACTATCAAATATAAATGCATTTTCATAACATGAATGTATGTGAATAGACTGAGCGTGAATAGAACTTGAATTCATGATGGTGTTTGTGAAAATGATTGTAATGAGTGCTGTCACATTTATCATCATCAATCAATTACCCTGATCCCACGTCACTTCACAATATCATCAAAGTACCTCATCTACTATTGTCCTCAGAGGGGAGAAATGACATACTGTGCGTTAAACTCATGGGTGGAGTTTCACCATCATTCCACAGATCAAAGTATTGGGACACAATTAACGGCACAAAAGAGAGAGACAAAGACAAGAAAATGTTTTTAGTTGGATTCGAAGCCAGGATGTCACTACGCCTTCGCCCATATCATCAAAGACATACTTGACACATAATCACAATACATATGATAATACATACAATACCCTCACCTCTGTAATTAAAGTGAATAGTTACCGATAAGTTCAACTTCCTGATGTTAGGACTTGAGTTGTCTGGTTCCACTGTGGTGACGGCCGCAGGAGTGAGGACGTACATTTTCCATGTCGCAGCACAGCCGCCAGGTTTCTCTGCCGCATAGCACCGCCACAGAGTCTGAGGTTAGAAAACAATGCAAGACTGAATGAGGATCAGGCTCTTATCATACATCAGGTTCAATTTGGTCATGTTAATTTTAATACCTATTTCATAATATTAAGTGATGTATTTCAACATTTTTGATGAATAAAAATATTTCCAAAACTCATTTTCACCACATCACACTGCATTACACTACTGATACTGATACTTGCATCTTATGTATTATTGTTTCTTGCAGCAATACAGTTAGATATTTGTGGTCATCATTGTAATCACTGTAATTGTCATCATGTGTCTCTCTCTTTGTTGTAGCCTGTGAGCCGGTCATAACACTGAGTAGTGCATAGATATTAGGTATACAGTTACTACATTCACTTTGTGTTATGGACACAGCGTCGGTCATAGTAAGATCACCTGCTAAAAATCAATGCTACCTGGATGAGAGAAGCTGCAGCAGGGATTTGTCTGTTGAAGTGCTTTTGTCTCTGCTTCTGTTGGACTTTCAGGGCAAAGCCTGATCCCAATATACCCTGATCAGAGAGAGGAGTGACAAATAAGTCACACAACAAAAAAGCAACAGAGAATAATCACGGGGACGTACTTTCACAGGGAACAGTAAAAGTAAAAATCTGAATACATGACAAAAGTCTGTTACTGCTGTTCCAAATTCAGACAAATCAGATTAAATGTATATTTACAGCAGGAAGAGCAAAGAAGGAGATGGCGAAGACACTGAAGCAGGAGGCGATGGCCTTTCCTATCCACGTTTGAGGAATCTTGTCTCCATAGCCGATTGTAGTCACAGTCACCTACAGACAGACATTTTTCAAAGACGAAGAAGACAGAAGCATGATGGAACTCTTACTGTTACTTTACTGATGCTAGGAAAGTCATCTACGTAAAAGTCTGGTGAAAACATTTCAGTGTTTTCAATAAGGTCTTCTGCTCTACCTCACCTCACTAAACCTCACTGATGCAACTGAAAATAAAAACCCGAGAAGGGACGTCTTTGTACGGGAAATCTGTTTGAAATCCTGCACATCAACAGATCTTCAAGATAATATAAATACAAAATGTTAACATATAAAAAAGCTGTTTCTCAGTAGAAAACAATTTCAATCGTTTAATGCACTTTCTTGACAATGAAGTCAGAGAAAAAAAACAAATAAACCAGAGTCATTTATAACTAGAAATGCACTCAGGGAGTGGAGACCTTGCCAAGCAGCTCATTTCCACCCATGTTGTGATTTCCTTCCAATATTATCATCCTACATTCATTTTATCTACTCTAATAAATTCATTGATCATCAAAACATGCCTTTGTCACTAATATTCAAATAAGTTAATAAAAAAAAAATAGTAACCTTGTTACACAAACCATGAGCTCCATTTTTTCTTCCAGTAGTAAAACAGAAAACAAACCTCCATCCCTGGGTGGGCTTGAACCCCCAAACTTTGTGTTAACAGCCAGACACACTAACCACTGTTCCACAGAGACAGTCCACTGCTGCTATTGTGGAGTTCTGGACACAGATGCTGAAAATGTCCCGATCTCACAATGAGTAGAAATCCTTCAACAGATTTCTGGATCCAGATGATCCCAGAACACTACCAACATTTAATCATCTGTTCTTTGTCCCATTATCAGCATTTCTTGAACAGTTCAGTAAATCCGTTAATAACTTTTTGAATTATTTTGCTAACAGACAAACAGAGGGACAAAACCAGAGAAAACATAACCTAACCATAACATAAAAACATAATAACCTCTATTTTCATCTCATCAACAGAGGTCTTTACAAAAAGTAATTTCTTTTGCAGAGATGAGAAAAACTATTTACAGTTGAGTGAAAAGTTCGACAAACTGTTTTCAGACAGTCTATAAGAGGCATTAGACAACAAAGACTAAGTTCATCAGCCATTCTGGTCTTGCTGTCAGTGATGTCTGCAGCATTTGAGGCTCTGCTCCTTAAAGAGGATAAGATTCCTGAACCACTAATCCTTACTGAGTGTAGGAATTTGCCGGGTGGTGGTGTGTGTGTGTGTGTGTGTGTGTGTGTGTGTGTGTGTGTGTGTGTGCGCACGCGGGGGGGGGGGCAAATACTTCTTGCATTTGCATCATGCGTACCGTCTCTGAAAGCTGAGCCAATTCTAACACTTTGAGAACACACTTGGCTCACTGTGGCTGTCTATGGGGTATCGCCACGTGAGTTGCTGATGTAAGGTGAGATACTTAGAAAAGCTTTTGGTGCAGAGTTAAAAAAAAAAAAAGAGAGAAAGAAAAAAAAGAAGGCAGGGGCGGGAAGAGTGTTTGCATGTAGGGGGTTGGTGGAGTAGTGATGGATATAATCCCTCATCCACAAATCCGATGACTAAACAATGTTCTCCTGACCATCAGGGTGAAATAGTCTTCTGAAAAGTCCCAATCGTGATTAAAAGATGTTTCTCAGGATGCCGCTATGAGTGTTCTATAGTTGATGTTACATCAAGCATTTATGACCCAAAGTTCCAGGTGGGAGGGGTCAAAGTGAAAGAAGAGAGAAAGAAGAAAGAAGAAAGCAGATATTAATCATGGCATTGGCTTCTCCTCCATCTGTGTCCTGCACCTGCATATCCCGGTTGTGGACATCAAGAGAGGAAACACACTGGGAAGCAAGTACCCACTCGGTCGTTTTAGTAAGCACACACACTCACACATCCAACCTGTTGTTCGGAATTAGCATATCATGACTCTCAACAGTCTCGGAAACAAACATAAAGGGCCCAAATCCCCGACCATGATTCTTTTCTCTGCATTGTGAGCAGAACAACATAAGTAACAGCTTTCTTCAACGGTCCATAGAACGGTGAAGAGCACCATGACCCCTCTAACCCTTGTTACATAAAGGCCGTAATCCCACAATTAAAGTTTTAATTAAGGGAACTGACACTTTATATTGGTGCTCTAAAAGTTCTATGAGCCAAAGAGCCCAAAGGTGAATGATTTATTACCTTCTCTTTGTGGCACGCTGATCCCCTGTACAAGGCCGCCATAGGTTTCTCATTACTCTGTGCTTTCAATTCAAATGTTTAATTAACTGCTCTGGAAACTTGAGCCTCTGTACACAGAGGGAAATAGGCAAAACCACCTCCACGCACAGAAAACAACAACACACCTGCCACTGTGTCTAGCGCCGCAGCAACACATGATTGTGATGGGAATAAAAGTACAAAGAGGGAAATAATTTGTTAAACCACGGTGGTCAGCTATCTCCATTTATCCCGTTAGGACTCCACTCCAAGGTGCTTTGTACAAATAATCTGATACAGACCCTTAGAGAGGGGGCGGTTTGATTTGCATGTGATGCAACCTTTCAAGTATGTATGCTATGTTAAGAACCTGAAGAATACTCTCAGTGATAGGAGCAACTAGTTACATCTAATTACTTCACACAGTTTCATAAGTTTAATCAATTACATGACTGGAGACAAATGTGTAATTAAATTAGTTAATTATTAGTTACTTGTCTGTGAATTAATGATAATGACGTCAGTCAGTTTTGATGAAGGAAAATCCTAAAAAAGTCATACATTGTAATGTAACCAATCAGAAGTAGCTTTCCCAACACTGTGTATTAAAAAATAAGAGAAACCGTTTGTCTATAAAGTGATACAGTTAAGTTCCCTTACCACACCCCACCAAAGGGCATCAGCATAGCTGGAGAAGCCCGTCTTGCCCTCCTCATCCACAGCATCCTTCTCCGCCAGGTAGACAAAGTAGGATGAAAATATCAGGCCCAGAAAGCCAATGTACAGGGTTGTGATCAGTTCCTGAAAAACATATCAAATTTTCCTTTGTCATGAACTGATGATCTTACACATATGAAGAACCTAATGTCATTTTTGACTGTTGCAGTATACTGAAGCATTTATTATTATACAAAAATGTGAAAAAAGACATTTTATACAAAACCATGAACTGGTCAAATCATTTTCTGCCTGTTGAGGTGATAAAAAGTAACAAATCACAGTATTTCTAGAGCTGCAGAAAGTGGTCACCTGAAAGCACATCAAAGAGACACTTATGTCAGAGTTGATTAGAACCAAGGAACACAGTGTGCTTCGAGGATTAAAAGGACATGATTTCAGGAGGTTGTCTGAGGTTTGTGCACGTGGGTGACTTTTGGATTTAAAACAAATCATTCAACACGTCAACACTGAATGTACAACATTTGTCCAGATGCTTTCTACCCCACCTGTCGATGGATGAAGACCACAGATCCAAGGAGTCTCCAGGTTCCTCCTTGTCGATCCACATGCAGCATGCGTAAGATTTGGAGGAAACGGATACCTCTGCAACACACAACTCCAGCCCATCCGTCTGTGATCATCTATGACTTTTCCAACTATGTCTCAGGAAAGAAAAACAGAGGAAAATGGTGGTATTACCTGATGGCGGATGTGGCAAAAACTTGGCCATTGGAGCCCACACCGAGCACAATGATCGAGGCAATGACCACTATTAAATCTGCAGGAAGGGACAAGAGACACAAACAGACATAAAAAGAATCACATTCGCTATATGAAGGCTGAAATCATATAATGTTAAAATTAAACTAAAGCTAAACTAAGAACAAAAGGGTATGCCAGGTGTACCTATGATTGATATGGGCTTCCTGATAAAGCGGAGACGTCCTTTGATGCCTGCATATTTGCTGCGACAGCCTGCCGACCACAGCCGGACCACATACTCTGTACCAAAGAACAGCACCAGCACAATCTCCTGAGGAGCAGAATGGGAGCAGAGCAGGGGTTACTTTACACCACTGGTACGGGGAAAATAAGTACAGATCATACAAGACGAGGCGATGCAGATGTAGATAAGGTCTCATGTCTGAAAGCATTGGTTACAATGCAACATGCATTAAGACTAATCAAAAAGTATTGAGGCCCGGGATAATCAATCAGCAAGATGGAAGATATGACGTAAGTGAGTCATGACAGGTGTGGAGATAAAGAGGAACACGTGGTGGTCTAGTCGTAGGGAGACCACCCACACTACTAACTGGGGGAAGAGATGGAGGTTGATAACAGCTGATGAAAGCTCACATTGAGATAAGGCCAGTGGCGAGGTGATTGAAGCCGCATGATGAAATGCAATCAAGATCACCAGGAGGACACTTATCTGTTCTAGAATACCTGTGATTGTGTTCGAATGTGTGCGATGCTGAGCTTTTTTCACTTACAGTATATGTACGTGTGTGTGTTTCTGTGGATTAATTAAATCAGTCTGATGGGGATCATTTTCCTGGCCACCATGTATCCATAATATTTAGCCACCGACCGTCCTGTGAGTTGACGCCTCAGGCCATGTGGGTGGCCATCTCGTCCTCGTGAACTGGCTGCTCCCTAACAAACCCTTATATGAAACTTTATCCCGTGAGCCCTGCTGCAAAAACACAGCACCGCAGAGCCCCTAAAAACAATGACCTGTCCGTCATACCCGGCCTTTTTTTGTGTGTGTAGGCATGAAGAGAAAATGCAGTGACTGGTGTTTACTCAGATTGCTATAACCCATATCTGACTCAATTAGTTGCTTATTTCTTCCAAAACAAAGAGAAGAAGAATTTGAGTCAGAGCAGCGGAGTCGGTTCAGTAAATCTCTATACCACTGCTGCCTGATAATCACACTGAACTGCAATTTCAGTCTGGCTTCATTCATGCATGTTTGAATCATATCAGACATAAACAGCCATTCAGGACGTCTGGAACCACGCTACCGCTGACATCGCTGTCATTTAAATCTGACCAACCAGCCGTAACTTGACTGTTTGTTCAGAAGAGTAATAAACTCTGCTTGGATTGTCATATATACCGCAGTATACTGTACTGCTGGCAGAATATTTCTGCTGCATTTATAATGTAACGTATGACGTTAAACTAAAGCATTCACATCTCCACGCAATCTCCCTTTAACCTGATTGGTAATTAGGACATCTGGGTAACATTTGGAAAGTCAAAGGTATGCATGAATTTCGGAAAATTGAAGGGATTATTGAGAATAATGCCATAAAATGGGTCACCCAGATGTTGGGGAGGTATGAGTCAGAGACTGGAAAGTACATGTTTACAGAAAACAGCTGCCTGTTAGTGCAACGATAATCCCATCAATCCAGACGAGGATGACGCTCATTCAAAGAGCTGCTTGGGAATTAGCGTATAAGATTAAAATGTGATGGGATTGCTTCTTCTGTGTGTCAGGCTTCAAGAGAAGAGCGGGTTCCCATTCAGATGTAAAGCCACTGATTATTTACAGTGGCTGTAATTACGCTTTTACAACTTTCTGTCAAGGGCCATTTCATTTGTAAGGTGCGTACATTTCTGTAACACAAGTCAAAGCTCTCTGATGAGGTGGAATGGTCATGGTCTATTTTGTACAAATCTCTTCCATTTTGTCCATTCTGTGATGTGTCCTCTGGATAAACTGAAGCATTGGGACCACTGTCTGACGGTGACAGCATCAAGCCACTGTACCAGTGCAGCAACGTCTCTGTCAGAGTGTGGTGAACACTGTTTGTTGAACTCACAAAACTGACACACTTGGCTTCTATCTGTCACAAAAATTACAAAAATTCTCATGACATCTCGCATCTACCTTGACCTTCTTATGAGTTACTATGATTCATGTGATACAGTACTGTTATCTACTTTGTGTTTGTAGTAGTTCACCCTGAACATGATCTGACAGGCTTCAGACAGAAATGAACAGCAGTTATTTTCTTTTATTACAGGTAAAATGTTTTTTGTATTTCCAAATGGTCTCAGTGGCTGGACCTTGCAGGTTTTATATTTATACATCCTGGAAGCCGAAGGTTTCCCATCTTTGATGAAAAGTGTCATTAATGTTGGACTTAATTTTGCCACTGTCATCTGAGATGAATTGAAGGGGGTTGTTGTTACTCCAACAGTGTTTCCTTTATAATTGTACTACATGATCCCTGCAAAACAGAAAGTTTTAATGCAAAAAAATAACAAATGATTATTTATGCAACAGGAATCCATGTTGTTGACTGAATGTTTAGTGACAGAAATTAAAAAGCATCTGTCTTTTTTGTGATCCATACCATCACATGTCTGCAGAAGCTGTGGCAACCCCTGAAGAGGGACAAGCCGAAAGGAGAAGAAGAAAAAGAAGTAATTCAATGGATTCCTCATTATTGCAGTACTATTTGAGTCATTAGTGTAAAAGAAATGTATCAGGAGATTTTGTACTATACCACTGCTACTACCAGCACTACGAAAAATTACTCCGAATTAAATCACACCATTTCTGAAGGAAAGTCAGCCAGACACAAACATTTATCTTGGTTTAATCTTCTTCTGTCATTAATGTACACTGAGCCAGAGGGAGTCTCTTCACTATAATTACATTTTTTTCCTCCAAATATCTTGGCCAGCAGTTGTGTTAGAGTGTTAAAAGACTGTAATAAATACTCTGAACTCATGGAACTGGAGTGCATGTGGTTTGTTGAAATTCTAATATGAGGCATAATTAACAAGCTGTGCAAGCTGTGTGTGGGTGTGCGTGCATGTGTATGTGTATGTGTGAGTGTCCCCGTCCAGCTATTGGCAGCTGCCCTGAAGGCCAAATATCCTCAAGGACCAATGTCCCCGCTGCCATCCAAAACAAGCAGCCTGTGATTCACAGATGACGGCTAACCCTGAACCCTGGTTCTAATTATAGCTACTACCACCAATACGCGCCACCATGACACCACTCTCGCAGCTCCACCCACTCAGGCACACACAGACGATAAGTTATTATCTTATCTCAGGATTAATACTGAACTAAAAATGTACATCATAGACACACACAGAGACAGAGAGTGAGAAAGAGAGAGAAAATACCCAATAACTGAAGAGAAATGAGAAAAGTCCCGAGACAATTTATTTGCTGTACTGTATTTTAACAGCAGTACAGCCCTTGTGAAACAGAAACACATACAAAGGGGAAAGGAAAAGCAGAGAAAAAAAGTTGGAGATAATGATAGTATTTTTTCTCTTCCTGGGTATAAATAAATGAATAACCACGATAGTAGGCCTTCAAAGGGCACTGGCCAAAAGTTTACAGAACACAGCGTTCACTCCTGGCCCCTGCCTGTCCCTGGCACTCAGGAGCAGGTACGTGCATACTGGTATGTGTGTGTGTGTGTGTGTGTGTGTGTGTGTGTGTGTGTGTGTGTGTGTGTGTGTGTGCGTGTGTGTGCGTGTGTGTGTGTGTGTACTCAGTAGCTACTTGTGTATTTATATTTGCTGTGTGTGAGTAAGAGATAGATGATGCAAGCTCTTTGTAGAGTTTCCAAATGGCAGCCATAATTTTATCTACCTGTTGTAAGCCCTGGATTTATTGCATCACTTAGCAGCCTTAATAGCCTAATAAGACATAAAAAAGTCTATTTACCAGCGAGTAACAGCATGTACAGTCTTTGTGGAGCCAAATGATTCTGCCTAACAACTGTCATCACGTAGCCTCCACACCAATGATTTATGCACAAATGCTACTGTAAAGTCATTTGGATGAATGCAGAAAGCTGTGAGGTGTTACATCCTGGTATTTGTAATAACTGCATACAATTAGTCCTTTTTCGATCTTTCAAATTCAGCAGAGGGTCAATCCACTGAAGATCCTCTATCGCCATCAAGTGGAAACTTCAGAGTACTGCAGGTCTGTTAATAACAGTTTTACACCAACTACCGTTAACTATACAGACCACCTCCCCCATATACAGTACATTCATTTCATCCTTTAACTATACCATCACACACTTACCACAGTTGCCACACACCAAGTCTCTTGCCTTAAAACCAATGTGACAAAAGTCGCAAAATGGGGGGTGAACGTTCCCGCCCTCCATCATTCCATCGTTTGCCTACACTTATTTAAAACTCTGCCCTGTTGCACGACATTAAACGAGAAAACCGCAGGCTTGAGAAACACTAGTGCCTGCAAACAAAATTTCCTCCTGCAAAGTGAACGTACCATTATTGGTTTCATATGCACCAATAATACACAATAATACACAATAACAATACAATAATACACAATAACACAACTCCTGAATAAATGTTCTCAATATTCACTGAAACTATCTATATCATGTAATTTGACTATTACGTTTATTTGTCGAGTATTGTTTAATAGCACAGGTTCTCTACTCACCATCCAGAAAAGGGATCCAGTGGCAAAGTCTGCATACTGCTCTATTGTGGACAGGACACTGAAGATGAGACACACCAGGACCATGAGGAAGCTGTCGAGAAAACCACCGTCAGTGCAGTAGAAACACGTAATCATTTCTGTACATCTGTATTGTGACACACCAGGCAAGAAGCACACACACCAAATTAAGTGACAGTGAGGCTGAGGACTCGTGAGCGTTATTGAATTTACTTTCATCCCCATGACAATTTTTCTTATGCACTATGTCCAAAAAGTGGAGACATCTGTTCAAATGACACGAACATATGATGTTATTCACGGTGTTGTCTAGACATGGTGTACACCAACATCTGCTGATGTGGAGGGACTTTCCATACGATGTGGGATTTGCTAAGATGTCACATTACATAGTCTACTTTAAGTATATTTCCCTGTTCTTGGACGGCGAGGAAAACTGTCATGGTACTTTGCCTCTGCTTTTTCTTTTTCCATCAATTTGCCTGTATTCACAGCTGACAGGAGGTTTCCACATCTCCTGGCAACGGTAAAACATTCACACGCAACTTTCCATCTGTCCATATATATACACTGTCCACAAATAAAGCCTTGAGACCGACATCTGCAAGCTGCACACCTACATGGAAGTTGGGGAAGAGGAAAAGAAAGGCAGGAGAGGATTAATGTGAGAATAAATAGCGAGAATGAAGAGTGAGAAACATAACATTGGACTGGAATTAAAGATTATTTTAATCTGGTGATTATATGCTCAGTAAATAAAATAATGCCTGGTATTTGACAAAAGAAAAAGTCAGTTGTTTTCTTTTCTTCTCATGACCAATAATGTTAATGATGGCACCTCAAAATTATATTTCATTTCTCACTGGATTCCTTAAGACTTTTGAATCTTGTTCCTAATCAAATACAGTTACATTCACATCAGACGCTTTCCAAGTTAACATTCACATTTCAGAACTTATACTTTACACTGCCGCTAATGCAAGTGTGCACTGAAAGGCACAGTATATCTCTGGTTTGAGAGCAGAGTCAGTTGTGTGTTTTGATTATGCCAGGAATAATCCTTCACATCTTTAAAGTGCTTTTACATGCGTGTTTGAATGCATCCTCTTTAAAAACACACAGCAGTGGGTGTGTTCTGTTGCAGTGCACTACAAGCTGGATTACACGCCATATGCTGAAAGCGTTATGTAAGAATCTGTTGTTTATTATTATTATTCATAGCCTTTAAAATAATGCAATCAAGTAGACACTCAAAAAGCAAAAAGGAGATATTGTCAAATGTGGGGTTCACAGACAGCCCTGTAATGTTGTTTGGAAACAACAACAACAACATATTCCAATCAGACTTTCCTGTGAGACATACTTGGACACTGGACACCCACAGGACCCTCCAGTCAACTCACACAACATACGCAGGGTGATGGAAGTAAAGACTCCTGCAACACAGTGGCTGTGTGTGACATATTGGGCAGATGGGACAGTGATTTTACTCTATGAGGATTAGCAATACCACCCCCCCCCACACACACACACACAGAAGCAGATGCCTTACCCCTCTTGCCCTCTCTTAATACCCCAAATGCCTGTAAAACACAACAGCTGAATGTTCTGTGTACACTTGCACTGATAAAGATGCTATTCATCAACAAGAGGGTGACTTAAGGTGGAAACCTATTTTGGAGCGCTCAATCCAGAGATGTTAGTGAGCATCAGACTTCCTGCTGATGCTGAGTTCATTTAATTGTGCATATTTGGGGAATTCCTCAAAGTATTTGATATAACTGGTTAATAAATCCAGGAACCCACCACAGATAATGCGTGGAAACAGACTACATATACAGCAGGACATAGAAATATGAAGCCCTTCAGCTCTGTGGCATGTTTGAACACAGTAAGCTCAATAACAGTGCAGTGTCCAGCCAATGGAATTGACAGTATGTTGGTATAATACTGTTGGCAGGCATTACCCTGCTTTTGGAGAGGAGGCACAACACAGACAGGGCAGGTTAAGATGGGAGCAGGTAAAAACAACTCTAAACCCATTTCTCTTATGTAGAAAAGAGATCATCTTCTTAGGATGAACACAAATATGACAGTTCCTAGACGTGGGTCATGTAATCCCTATTATTCTTCGGTGTGTGGGAGACCTGACGTGCGTCATTTTGGAGGGACCACAGGGATAATAATAGAAAAACATCTGCCTGAGGATCATCATATTGTTTCATCCAATTAAAGGAAATTTCTGGTTTTGATAGAAGAACATATGCGCTGATAAATGTCTGTGTGCAGATTGTAAGAAATCATGAAATGACAACGGTGATATTTTACAATTAAGGTGCTTTAAACAAAAAATGTACATCATTATCATCGTCATATGCTCAGTCCCAAAATTAACGCTATCATCAGTCTGGCTGCTCTGTGAGTACCTGATGTTACATCCTACAGCTTCCTGTATCAACAGCTTCTGGGAGGTGTTTGGTGTGGACAGGACAGGGACACACACAACCATTAGCAAACCTTATTTAGCCGGGCCAAAACCTCTGAGATCTGATTAAAACAAAACAGCTGGGGTTTTAGCGAGTATTACTGACTGCAGATCCAACCAGCTTCACTAAAATAAGTAGAGTAGAGTCACACCAAAGCCAGTCCGCTATCATCTGTAAGCTCAGGAAACAATACCTGCTTTTACCTTTCTTTTTTAATTGAACAAACATATGAGACACTGATATGTTTGGTGTTTGGTGACACAAAGTTAACAGATTCTTATTAGACTGTGGTCATTTATATAGCTGATGCAGTTTTTGTATTGAAAGTAAGTTTGATGGTGAGCGTACCTCAGCAAACAGAAAAAATGTACCATCACCGTTAAATAGTTTTTGTCAAGAATGTGTTTATTTTTATTTCGATAATTGAACCCTACAGTTCTGTATCTTAAAATATTATTTTATATTCATTTTGTGTCAGGTTTGAGTAAACCATTAATAATGCAGTTTAAATTTCATAAATCTCAAAGCTGAGTGACTGGATTTTTGATTCTCAGATTCTCCGCTAAATATGGAGCTGTGTTCCATATTTATCAAATATCGAAAATATGTCAAAAAAGTCAAACAAGTCTTGAAAAATTAAGTCTTTGTTTGAATGAATCTAAACTACTGGGGGGGGGGGCTTTTCCATTATATTCCATGTTTTTAGATGCACTTGTGCCTACTATCAAACTGTTGTATCACATCTTATTGAAGTCAATTCGTTTCAATACACTGGACACTGAAAAGATGTTTTCAGGAGTCCCAAGGAGTCATCTACACCTTGTCATGTTTGGTGGTGATGGGAAGATGAGAGCGGAGCATACGCCATGCACATACACACAACATCCTTTATGTGACAGTCCTGTCATTTTTCAACACCCCAACATGAAATCAATGCATTTCTATGAGATTTACATCTACATATTCTGAAACGTGAAGCTGTGACCTACACTGACCATACACATAAATTGCCCTGGTGAGCTCTAATAGTACACATTGTCCAAGACAGAGCAGTCCTCCCTCATGCTGACCCCCGCCCCTCCCATACATGGAAGAGCTTATGGTGGATTACACCACATCAGCCTCCAGTCACAAACATGGATATTCCATCCTGGCTTAGCTATCATCTTGTCCATCAAATACTTAGAAAATAGATGTAAATCTCCTGACAGGTTGGAGAAAAACATGAATAAAAAAGAGAAATTACCAGGAAAGAGATCATAATGTGCTTCGCATTCAGAATTAGATACCAGAGAAATTAGTTACATGTGATCGTATTTGTCCCTTAGTGATCGGATTAATGACCTAATACACAGAAATTAAAACAGTACGAGGGAATCCACGGCAACACACAATAAGCAGCACTGCTGTCTGATCTGGTGCATATAGCAAGAGCTACATCCGAGTGGTCAGGTCATCAGGTTTGACAATATGTGTGTGTGGTGATGGTTTCTGACCATTTCAAGTTTTTTTTCCTCCTATGTTAGAAGTTTGTTTCAAGGGATTTTGCCTTGAGATGGGGTTTGGGACCACATGGTCAGACTTCAAGGCTGTCAGGAAACAAGATCACAATACTGTTACTCATAAGTCATAATTTCCTTCTCTTGATGCAGCAGTATAAAAACTGGTCTTGACTTATTAAATCATGCATGCATTCCACCCATTCCAACAAATAACCCGCTGATGAGACATGAACGTGATTCCAACAACACACTTGGTTCAATCAGTAATCTTTTGTAAGCAGATGTCCAACAAGTTTTCCTTCACACAGATGGAGTCTGAAGCTGAGGATTCACTATAGTCATGTCTGTAATCTGTCCAGGTATAAATACATTCAACAGAACTAAGTGTTTCACATCTGGACAGCTGCATTTACACAAAGATCGACAGCTGTGGTTAGACACACACACGCGTGCGCGCACACACACAAACCGTTTCATGATGATACTGTCTAAATGACATGTAAGACAGTGATTTGACAAGGTAGATGTAATGACAATAGAACAATTCTCCTTCCCCAAAGTTTTGCTTCAACCTGACTTGTGGTTGTGGTAGGGTATGCTGTTAATCTGCTTGCGGTCTGAGAGGGGCATTTAAAAATCATGAGGACAAATGTTTATTCCCTTTGGTTACATAAAAGACTCAATAGGAGTGTCCCAAATGGGAAGGAGATCATTGCAGGTTGTCTGTGTGCTGGTGACTCAGCATGCCATTGCATAAGGCCGTCATGTCATGAGTCCAGGGGATTTCTGCCCACTTTGACTAACTGCTCCTTATTAACGTCTGTGCATGTACGTATTGTTGGATCTTTGAGTAGACAGACAGGAGCACCAACATGTCAGGAAATATGCTTTTCCTTGAAGGCAAAATATGACATCATATATGTGGTGTCACATTACCATCATGAGGTAGTAAGAGTACATGCACATAGGGTTTTGGTGCTTCCCTAAAATTTACCAATGGATGAGTCCTTGACGTAGGTATTGTTACATGGTGAATTAAATATGTCTAAATTATGTATTATTCTGATTAATAATACTGATTATGTGTATATTACTGCTCAAATGAAATATATTCATTCATTCATTCATTCATTCATTCATTCATTGTCTGCTGCTTATTGCGGTTACGGGTCACGGTTGGGCTGGAGCTGATACCAGCTGTCAACAGGTGTAGGTCAGTGTACACCCTGGACGAGTTGTCAGTCCTTCAGGGCCACATGAAGGACAGACAAGCATTCACACTCACATTCACGTCTACAGACTATTTAGAGTGACCAATTAACCTTTAGATGCTTTTGGAGGTGGGAGGAAGTCGGAGTATGCATGGCCTGGCATGTGTGTGTGGCATAAAAGTCCCTCTTGCAACTTGAATTAACTCACAGCTGTAACAGATCTACCAGGAACTTCTTCAGACAGATGGAGTCAGTGTGCTGTCAGTACAGATGTTCACACTCCAGCAGTGGGCTGCCGCTAGCAGCACCAGGGAGCCACTGAAGGGGGACATTGCTCAAGAGCTCCACTCATCCTAAAGGCAGATGCTGCTTGACCACGGGACAAATGTTACTTCATCCCAACATGTTTCTTGCCCAGGCCCATTTCTCAAATTTGGCCACAACTGCCCCCAAAGATCCAGATGGAGTGATGATGAATGCACATTCAGATATGTCTGAGTGAATGGATTTGTGTATTAACCTGTATTGTACAATGAAACCACATTTGCACATCTTTGTGAGTGTACGTGTGTGTGTGTGTGTATCTGGCAGGTGTGGAAATGCTGATCTCTGATAAGGACAAGAGATGAATTAAGCAACCACCTGCACACGTGTGCGTTGTTTTGTGCGCACGTCTGTCATCCTAATGTGGAGCAGGCCTATTAGAGCACACCCATTAGGGCTGTCACGAGAGGTGCATATGGTCTTTTATGCATCCTGCCAATCTCCAAAGAGGCCAGGAGAATAGATGGCCACCAGCGATAGCCATTGACAAGTAAGAGTTACTTAACGGAGGGTCAGTGAGGATCATTCAAAAGGTTAATACAAAATGAAAGACAGGCTCAGGTTCTCGACCCTCTGTGAAGGGGGAACTTTAGAGCCACAATTACTGCAGGGCACAATAAACACATGCATATCGGTGAGGTGTTTCCATTCATCTTTCACTGACAAAGCTACAATTTTAATGAAGCAGAGTAATTCTCCTTCTTCAGACCCAATTTCACACTCGCAGCTAAAAAGTAATCGCTGTACCTGTAATGTTTAATGATTTTATGCTTTGTCAGATGATTTGAAGGGGACTGAGGCAGTGATGAGGTAATGATTTCCAGAAGAACAGGACTCAGACGTTGAAGAAATTAAGAGATGACTAAGAGTGACTGTATACTTGGCCGGAGCTGCTTAACTGCTGAGTCATGATATATGCATGTGAACATGAACACTATCATGCTCAAAGCAGACACAAAGGATCTCAAAGGATGATTTCACTTACAGAAGAAGTTAATGTCAAGAGCCAGCCGTACGTGCTGTACACGTCTTCATCAACACCTGACTTATCAGAAAGGGTTGTTCCCGCTCTGTGCAGATTACAAATTAAAGACGTAGTGAGTATGTGATTTATTCAGCTGAGCTGGGGGAGTAGAGGCAGAGCCGTACACAGCACACTGTGACACAGACAAGCAACTACTTGTTGCAAATGTCAAGTCACCATTTTGTTACTGCTGAAATAAAGACATGATGAGAAATTATTCTATATAACCTGTTGATTGTTAATAGTATTTATCGTATTTTATTCTATAATGTTTAAAGTGTGCAGTGTTTTTTTAAGATCTTTGTTTTGTTGAATTCGCTGATGGTTTGAGAACATATTGAAATCAGGCACATTCCAGCTCCATCACACTGAGGTGCTACTACCACCAGTGAAGGACAGACGCCTTCCTTCGCGGCATTCAGTAAAGTTCACTATGATGTAAGTGTAGGTCAGCCCGCCCTCTGTGCAGGTCAGGTTAGCAGCTTCATGGAAGCAGCTCCATGTTTCATGTATGAGGTTGCTGATTTGTTGACATAGTTGTAGAGGCTGAACTCGGCCAGGCCGGAGGTGTAGTTGACCAGATCACATTGACCTGCTTCTTGCATCTTAAAACAACCGCAGACAGCCAGCTGCCCACACACTCCACTACTTTTGTTACTGGTAAGCAGAACCTAATACAGGAAGGAGCAACACTAGCTGTAATTAACAAGAGAGGGACTTGAAATAAGAGAGAGACAGCGTACTGACCAGGGAGGCAAAAGTCTGACAACTTGACTGTTTATGACTTTTCACGACTTCGAAGTATTTAAACATTTTCAGCTAATCATGGTTTGAAGCAAAGGAGGTATATTAAAGGCAGGTCATATCCTGTCTCTTGTCCCTGCTTCAATTGTTGCACACTCAATTTTACAATTTTCTGCAATTTAGAATTTCATTAATTCAACGCAGAAGCATAAACCCTCAGTCAAAGCGGGCGCCCTAAACTGTCATGAGTGTCTGTGTCGCTCTGCATTGAATTCTGTGACCATGTTACTTTTCTTTGTTTTGAGGTAATGTGTGTTTCTTTGTTAACTTAACTGAAAGTGAGCGGATGCCATTAACAAGGTAACGCCATCAAGATCGGCATAATTTTGCGCTCACTCACAAATCACCTGTAGGGACGGTTGTATGTACTCTGAGAGCTGGGAAAGTATCGAGATACAGTCCAATCACAGTTGCCGTCGGCAGAGGTCCTTGTCGCCGTTACGTAGAGTTACATTTCTGGAGAGGTGCAAGTCCGACTACGCCGTACCCTACGCCTTCAGCAAAACATCCACAAACACCATGCTGTAGGTACGGCGTTGATTTGATGCAGAAGCATAAATCAGACTTTAGCCATTTGTGCCTGTAGCCTGCTTGTCTGCTCCTTCAGGTACCAAACTGACCAATAGTCTAACACTATAGGTAGGTCCAAAGAGGTACTCACACGAGGAAGTGATAGAGGAAGCATTTCAGTCCAGCAGGTCTTTCGAGGAAGTTGTAAACATCCCCCTGCATGCTAGTCTTGATGTAAGGACGCTGGAATTCCTTTTGATGATGCAGCCAGCTCGAACGAGGGAGAGGTGGAGGAACAGAGGTGATAGAGGGCTGTATGATCTGCAGCGCGGGGTCCTTTGTGTCCGCTGTCGGACAGCAGGGAATGCCTGATCCATTATTCACTGCTGTGGAGTCCAGTTCCAGTGAAACAGGAGAATAGTGGCTCCTATCAGCTGCAAGGGCCTCTGAGGAAGGCTGAGTGGTCGTAAAGGAGGCCGAAGGGTCAGCATCCATCTCCTGGTCCAAGCTGAGGCTGAGGCTGGAGCTGGCAAACCCATTGGGACTGTAGCTTGTGAAGGAGCTCGCCTGCCTGCTGCCATAGTCACGTGGCATGTGACATGTCATGTGGAAGGAACGTGTACGTCTTTCCCCCATGTTGGCCCTCAGGTCGGCCTATAGTTCAGAGGATCCTAAGGTGATTTTATAGTCCTAGAAGTTGAGACCAAGTTGGTAGAGAAGGGCTCAGCAGGTTGAGAGGGCTAGGTAGGCATGGCTAACGCAGGTAAGAGCTCACTCTGCTGCGCTGCTTGTGTGTCCATTCCTGGAGTGAAAGAAGTGACATGATTCAGGGGGTGGTGTGACTGAAACTGACCTCTATTAGATGGGATTGTTATGGTTAAAATGCAGCTTGAATATTTCTTAGCACAGATGTACTAACCTGACTGTAGTTTATGTACAGACTGCAATTTTTATATGCATTTCTCTTGTGCATCTGGAATTCTCACTGTTCTAATTATTTTATTTTTATTCTGTTATTCATGTTTGGTCTGACAGAATAATATTGTGAACGTGTACACATGGACAGACTGTATAACAGTTATTAACAATAAAACTGACTTTGGTTTGCCATGACCGGCGATGTTCATAGTTTTTATTTTGACATGTAAAACACTCCTAAATCAATGAGCTTCAATTGCCCCTTGCACATAAAAAATATGTACTACTTTTCAATCCGTGCCAGTTGTTGTAACAGTAAATATATATTTATATTCTGCAGCACAGATGAGAGCACTGTTGTCCTCAGGTTGTGGAGAGAGCTTTTCATTGTATAACCGTACTCATCTCTACTAACATATATCCATTATGCTCTCATATTCACAATAATAGTAACTTTTTCCAATTATTATAGACGATTAAAAGATTATTTTTCACTTGGGAACAGATCCCAAGATCAGACCATCCATTTCCACCAGCTCCCTTTAAGGATTTTCCACTGGAAATGCATCACGTTGCATTGACCATCATGGAGGTCAAAAGCTGTCTCATTTCCCATCTGGGCAGGTAAGTCTAAAGCACAGCCCTTTAACATTTATAGACAATAATCCTGTATTTACCAGGAAACATACCATTTGTAAACCACAAAGTACCCAATGTGCCCTTCCCTTACAGTCAGAGTCAAATCAAAGAAGATGAGCTCCATGTAACTAGTGAATATCTGTCGCTGTGTGATTTGTAGCCACATTGTGAGTGAGCTACATTAAGGTTCAGATCAAGAGTATACAACTAATGTATCAATTTTACATCTGGCAGTAAAACCAATCTGTCTAAATTCTATGAGCTTCAATAGAAATAAAAGAGATAGATAATCACAGAAACAGCATATCAGCAGCCTGTCAGATGCAGAAACAAACGTGTGATTAATCAGATGGACTGCAGCCATTTGTCTTATATACGTCCCTTCTCTTTTATCATCTTGGTACATATAAGCTCAAAACACTTCAGTATATCATTCCATTTGTCTTCAAATGGAATGGAAACATGCACAGAGGTCTGGAGACCATTACAACCTGTCCACTTGCCATGTTGATGTCCTCTGTACAGCTAATTAGAGGTTCAGACAGTGTCTCCTCAGCAAAGACATCAAACCACATAGGGTATAGAGGGTTTGGAAAAAGTTTCGTGAGACAAGAGAGGTTGGATATTGGAGGCAGCTTTCCCCTGCATGTCTGTCCTCAACTCCAGATGAAGTGATGACAGCAGCCACACTGCTGTCCTCCTGCAGATAGAGTTTCTACCTCTCAAACTAGGCTGCACACACGACCCACAATGACTTATAGGCAAGCTGTGGCAGGATGCTCCAGTCTGACTCCCTATTAACAAATATAAAAAGATGCCACGTGTGCTCCCTTTTCCCCCTCTTCATATGTACTAACAGTCTGGATATAGTCGTGAAAGAAGCTGCAAAATCAAGCAAGCGTTTAAATTGAACTGATTCTCTAGGGACATAACTCACCTTAAAACCCAAAGACCCGCTGGGATCAGCACCAAATAATACCAATCGCTTCAGCCACACAAGTTCGCTTTTGTTGCGGTTTTTCAATTAAAACAAAATATAAAATAAATCCACCCATAAGTTGGTGCAATTTCGTAACAAACAAAATATGATCCAGCGGTGGGAAACAGACGCGGGTTGACAGTGGAACCCAACGCCTCTGGCGGGCAGCTGGCTGCAGGACGCGTCTCTTTGAAGTGCATCGTCGCACACTGTGCCTGGGCAGATGAGGCGTTTACACGCAGCCCGGAAATTTGCATTGCAACATTACGACAAAACCACAGCCTGTGGAATGGTCGCTCACAAATACACAAAATAATAAACCCGCCATTTTTAGCGTTACTTTTTTTACGGAGTGCCAGGGAGTCATTCTTCAGTGGATTGATGATTTAGGTTTCTGGGGGAAAAGGTACTTACCAAACATGATGTCGTATTTTTCCTATTCTCAAAGTACTAATCCCAGTCAGTCCTTCAAATGCAAAAATACGGTGAACCAACAAGTAGTTCACATCAGACATAATTAATGCTGTTTCAAAACAACAAAAACGCTGCTTGTACTACACTGCGGCCTGGGGCCCCAGGCCACACAACTTTACGGAGACTGTGAATGCGCCATATTTATCAAAAAGCAGGCAGTAATTGATCGCCTTTAAAATAAGGTTTTAAATAAGGCTGTTGCCATCGTATTTCACCTAAGGTTTGCCACAAGTTCATCTCAAAAGCGTGTGCACTTAATGTACATATAATTCTTAATGCGTCCATCTGTAGGGGGCACTACAAACTCGCGTTTTTAATGTTTTACCTTTTTTGTCCTTCGCCGTTGGCCGTAGTAGTCGGAGCAACATGGCTTCACACACGGGTAAGGCATTTCTGTCCTTAGGTCGAATTAATGTTTCGTGTCTTGGACTACATGGCCCAGGGAGCAGACGCACATACGCGACCGCATTGTCCACAACTCCTAAGAGAAATAAAGGTGAGTGTGAAACCGTTAGCAGCGCTAAGCTAAGTGTGTCAACGCCGCTCCAGTCACCTCCGGACACCTTCACTATTGGTGCTTGGTGAAAATGTGGTATTCATGGTTTGGATTTGGGTTGTTTAATTCGGCGCAGGCTTTTTTGTGCCTTCACCTTCAGCCAGACGGTCCATAGGGAAGGAGACCTGAAGGGGGACATGTTTGTGTGTGACACCTCACAGTGACGCCATCAGTGTTCATGTTTATCTGACCGTACAATCCAAACAGTTTGTATTTATTGATTTCAGTGGACTGTATTTTTCTTGCTAATGCTTGTTAATGTCTTTGTCATGGAATTTAAGGACAAATACAGGATTTGCCAGTATTTATTATAATCTATTATTACTATTATCAGTTATTTAACCATAACACAAAGAGACTGACGGAAATTAAGCACTTATCTCTGTCATGTGGGGGGAAAAAACCCTGACCATTATAATCATCATGAATTGAGGATTTATAACAGGTTTACTGTAAGATATTGCAATTATGTAATCCAGGTGCACCCTGGTTTGTGTGTGTATATACATAACGACTGTAAAAGTAGCTGCCAAATGTTACTATTTGTATCTTATACACAAATCCATAAAACTGTAGCCAGGCAGATTATGAGACTGATAGAAAAGTATGTAAAAATGTTCTGCTTACTGTGGTTTTCTCTGTTTTTGGTCACCAAATCCAACCAATAAAATGTGTACTAATACTTTACAATATCACTCCAAGGTATTCCTGACAGAAACAGTCGAGGGGCCTTTGTCAGGAGGCCCAGAAGGGATGTAAGTGTGTGTTTTACTGATTATTACCTAGTCTGCCATGCAGAGTTTTTTTCAGACATATAGATAATTAGTGTTTGTGCTGCAAATGCTTGGGTTTCAGGCAGGACAGCCCAGGACGGAAAAGATGCCAGTGGATCAGGACTGGACCAGCGTTTATCCGACAGCAGCCCCCTTCAGACCTAGCTCTGTCCCCTTACCTGTGAGGATGGGCTACCCTGTGAGAGGCGGGGTTCCTCCGGAGAAAAAAGGCAACCTCGAGCTAATCAAGGTCAGACTTCACTTTTTCTTTTCTTTTCTTTTTTTTAAACGTTCAGACCCAATTGTTTGTAATAATGTGTGTCTGTTTGCACTTGGTTTGAAAGTCCTGATGTGCTGCTGCAGAGCTCCAACGGCTCTGTCCCTGTGCTCGGATTACTGAGCTGCCGTGTCCAGACAGCAGCTGCTCCACCTGGACTCAAGCCACTTGCAGATGCTCTACTTTCACTGCGTCACAGCTGAAACTTTGTCGTTCAGCAGAACAATATTGACTTCATTCAGTGTGACGCAGGTGGCTGATCTCACATTTAATGTTAGATGCAGGAGAATTTTAGAAAAATATGTTGATAAAAAAAAAATGCTTGAATTTATCTTGAGTTGATTTTCACATTAATGTTCCAATTTAATTACTTGACTTGATGAATTATGGAACCATGTGAATACGCAGAAACTGTTCTAAATCAATAAAAGCAAATTTGTATTTTGTGTCAAATTATATGTTTCTAAATAAGTAGCTATTTCACTTTAGGTGCATTAACTGCTTAGGATAGAAGAAGTAAACTACTCATCACTCCCAATCCTCATATTCTTTCAGATTCCCAACTTTCTACACTTGACACCAGCAGCCATCAAGAAACACTGTGAAGCTCTGAAACGTGAGTTCCTACTTCTTCAATTATGAAATGATTATTTTGTGACACACGCACTCAAACAGGTCACTGTGCTTTCATGTCTACGAGTTGGTACTAAAAGAATTCTCTCCCCCGTCAGCCTTCTGCACTGAGTGGCCCTCTGCCCTCGACACAGATGACAAATGCGACCAGCACTTCCCCATCAAACTGGACAGCACAGATTACGTGTCTGCCGGCCCGTCAGTCAGAAACCCTTCTGCTCGTGTTGTGCATCTCAAAGTGAGCGTCCGCCTCATCTTGTTTTTGTCCGATGCAAAGGTTATGACATCAATTTTACTTGATGGTGACCACAGACGGGGTGTCTTAACATGCAGAAACCTGGCATGTAGAATGAGATTAGAGATTTAGAGAGACGTGTAATCACCATCTGACATTCTGTCCCAGTGACTTATCAACAGACTTCATTGTCCTGTGGCATCAAATCTAAAACAATATGCCATGAGGTCACGAGAGAATTACATGTCCAGGAGAATTTGAAACACATCTAAATTATGTGTTTGGTTTTTTTGATCATACTGCTTTTTATTTCCATCTTAAAACAATCGTGCTTTCACAAAGTATAGTAGGACGGACTTTTGTCACTAATATATTTGTAGACATTTTAATATTCTTCTTAATCCTCTTAACTCTAATCCGGTGGCTGGATGCATACTTATAAAGTAGATATAAGATACTGTATGTAACCCTCTACCCTCTACATTTGCATCAGCCATCAATACACTATGTGATCAGCCAGATAATACATTTAGCAGAAAAAACACAAGACTAGATTGTAAAGACCTTCAGAGATCAAACCAAAATGCACATTCACATTGTGCACCCAGTGTCAACCTCGTGCAGCTTCACGTACATTCAGGTCAATGTTCACCGTGTGGCCAATATAATGAAATATAATATATATATTTAACGAAGTACAACAAAGTGTACTAAAACAAAAGTAAGGGGAAAAAAAAGAAAGAATCATGTACATTACATTACAGGTTGCCACTAATATTGTCATACTGGCACAATCTCTTTCTGCTTCTCTGCTAAACTCTTTCGTCACAAAGACCTTTGGAATTAAAACTGTGCCAAAAGAATCTATTTTTCTTTCAAAATAACATCAGCAGCTGTTTGACCGAAGTGATTTTCTCTCCTGGTAATAAGCAGCCATCTGCTGCGCTGACACTTTGCCTCAGATTATATCAACAAGGTAGGAATTACTGTGACTTCAATCCAATTGGATTAGGCCAGGGGTGAAGGAAATGGACAGAGTCTGACTACATTCCTTAATCATGTTGCTAAAGTTGAGATTAAAGCTGCAAACACATATTCAGTGATGTGCGCGATGCTCATCATGCTGTTCTGCCGATGCACACATGCTCCCTGTCTTGCCTGTGAAGACAATTTCTGTTGTATTCTATTCTATCCCATGATATAAATCAAAGACACAAACAGTTATGTAATCTGGAAATAATCTGTTTTCCGTCTCTCCACCCCTCAAGGAGCTTTAAGACTCTTCCTGAGCCAAAGCGAAATAAATACTGCGTCCTCATCCAGAGACATATAGGAGTGTAATCATCAGTCAGACCTCTGCAAAGGTTACAAACAGCTCAGTGTCTTTATCTGTACATTCTGACGATGAGTCCTTCTGGAATGTTGATGAGGAGCAGGATTCCCTAAGTCAGACAGTTCCTCCTCTGATAATCTGTTTTCTCTGTCCCAGGTGAAACTCTCCAGTTTAAATCTTGACGAGCATGCACGGAAAAAGCTGCTCAAACTTGTTGGGGAGCGATACTGCAAAGACACTGATGTGCTGACTATTACAGCTGACAGGTAGTAAAACACTGCCACTAAGTGTGGATCAGATCGGGATGAGGGAAAAAAAACAATCCTCTCTCCTTTCCTCCTCTCTTCCAGCTGCCCACTGAGATGTCAGAACTATGACTATGCCATGTATCTGCTCACTGTCCTGTACCATGAGTCCTGGGTAAGTGAACATGTCCAGCTTGCTTCTGCTAAGTCAAGACACATTCAGTCTGTTTCACAACAAGACAGTGGCCTTTTTACTGATTACAAAAGTCTAATTTACCAATTTCAACAAAAACCTGCAAACCTGTGTGTGTCATTCTGCCAACAAATGGACAAATCTCCTTGATGGCAGTAAAAGCAAAACGGATAATTGTTGTTTATTGATGGATTTCCATCCTTAACAGCCACTGATCCTCCTGGGGTCCATAAAGGGCACAAAATCTGACATTAATGATATATGGTACATACATTTAAAGATACAAATAAAATAGTCAGTCATCTACTACACAACACCTATACCGAGAATGATAACAATAACAATAGTGATTATACTAACAATAGTGTATAAACATATACATACAAACTCAGAGTACACACACATGCATTAATGTGCACATATAAAAACACACACACAAATTATAGTAGATCCTCTGTGACATTTGTATACAGCCACATGGTACTTGTGCGACTTGTACCAGGGGACTTCTTGTCTATCGGCCACTGTGATTTGAGAGATTAAGGCCATTAGGGAGGCATCAGAGTTGAATGGGCAGGAGGATGGCAAACAGCAGTCATTGTCCAGTTGACATTTCCCCATAGATGGGGGGGTAAAAGAGGCCTCCTATCAGGTGTTAACACTGCCGCTCATTCACCGTGACCCATTCGCTGCCATCCGGCACTCCCGCCGTGGATCTGCAGCCCGATACATACAATAAAACCACATCCTCCATCGTGTTGTCAGGATTCCTTCCCACCCCGGCTTTAGCCACATTAAAAACACCTTTGCTCAGTGGGCAAAGGTGTCCAAGCCAGGGAGCAGAACGCTGCCCACTGACCTTTAGGACAAACAATAGAAGGCACAGTGTTTGTCCAGCAGGCTTGTGGAAGCTGTGAGAGTGGTGCAGCGCTCAGGTTGTAACGCTAGCTTACAAAGAGGCCAATTGTTAGCAACCACTAAAGTGATTTTATCCCCCTACTCAGGGAGACGGACACCGTTAATTCCTGTGTGCTCTCATTCAGGCCAGTGCTACATAGCAGCCAGAGATGATTTCCTGACAGCAGGTGGAAGGTTATCAACACTGCAAAAACTCAACGAAAGCAATTCTTACTTGTATTATTTCTATTCAAAATGTCTTATCTCACTTAAAATAAGACACATCAACTGAAAAAGTAACTTGTTTTTAGACAATCTTCACTTCTTTCAAGAAAATCTTCACTCACTCAGTACAAAAATCTGCCATTCAGACAAGATTGTGTTTTATTTGCTACAAGCAAAGTAGAAAAACTTTTCCCTCACTTGCAGATTTACTTTATGTAAGTGAAAATTTGTTTGGAACAAGTGACGATTGTCTTAAAAAAAAGTTACTTTGTCAGGCGATGTCTTATTTTAAGTGTGAAGAGATCTTATGATTAGAAATTTGACATTTTGACAAGAAATACAAAAAATATTCTCAGAAAGAATTGTTGTTTAAGTTGAATTTTTTGCAGTTCAGTGTTGATAACCTTCCATCTGGAGCCAGGAAATAATCTGTCTAAGATTCTGTTCAGTAAGAGATGGAACAGTAAAGTCATGCAAGTTTAGTTTGGTTCTGAGGGTGAGGCTCTCGTCCCTCACTCAGACTGACTTCACCCACACATGAGCAGGTCAGATAGGCAGAGCGGTAATGATGGACATTAACTTTTGAACACCTGGCTCTATCGCTGCCTGCCGTTCAATCGCTGCACAATGACACATATTGTCCTCAAGAGAATGTGACGACAGGCAGCGGACGGAGGACTACGTATGGAGGAATACTATCTCTGTGAGGGGAGCATCAAAGAAGAGATGACAAAAGTTGTCCATCGGTATCCGTACTGTGTTTCAAAGTACAGTGTCAGCCATATGTCATACACTAGATTTAAAATCTATTGCCAAAGTCAGGTTTCCTTTCCCAGTGCTGGGGAATGTACAGTTAACTGAAGTTGGGGGTTTTTTTTGTTTTTTTTTTCAGAAAAACGAGGCCTGGGAGGCTGAGAAGACCGTGGCCGACATGGAGGAGTACATCTGGGAGGACAGCCCCTCCCAAAAGAACATTTTGGACACACTGGCACGCATGAAAGTAGCAGGGGAGGGGGGGCGAGAGGAAGCATGTGAGCAGCTGCTGGGGAGAAAAGAGGTGCAGGAGTATAAGGACTCTGTCAGCAGACTGAAGAATGAAGGAGAGAGCGAGAGCGCCATGCTGCAGTACAAAGAGGCCGTCAAGAAAATATTCAACCTGTAATATATCTATTTTCCATGACGGGACCACACGGGCAGCAAGGATATTACATGAAATGATTTTGGATTGTAAAACTTATCACCTCCAGGAAGTACTGTAAATAAACATTGGCAAAACCTTCAAGGCTTCATATGTCTTTATTCACCAATATCACCAGTACAAAATAAAACCCCGGTGTGCTGTCATAATTCAGTGGTTCAGAACGTGAGTTCTGGGGCTTTTTTTTTTTTTTTGAAATCAGCTTCTCTTCAAAGAGTTATTACAAAAGTACTTCATCACTGTCAAAAGGCAAATTTACACTGGAGGCGTCTGCGGTGCGTAACGGCTGCATCGCGGCTCTGCTAGTGATCGTGGCCGTTCAAGTCACGCTGCGCTGCCGCGTGTTTCTGAAGCGACCGTCGCGGCCACCCCACTAAAGGTAGGATTCCTTCTATTTAGGCGAAGACGTGTCAATTTCCAGAGAGCAAATCACTCAGATCGGAAGCTACACACAATACCACACCGCTAATCTGGTTGATTTTCAAAATAAAACATCAAAACTATCAATACAAGCGCGAGCCTCATCACCATGAACGAGTCATGCACAAGCAAAGGTTCATCCTGGAGGTGGAGAAGAATCAAACAGTATCATCTGATACCTCAATAACATTATGATGTCCTAATAAAGCAGTAAATTAACATTAAGTGATTTGTTTACTAATGGTTGAATCCAAAAGAGACAGAGGAGGAATGTGTGGTGGCAACAGGTGATGAAGCCTCTCTCCTGTTGTTGTTTATTCACGCCGTCTCCTGACTCTCGTTCTACCTCGTTGTCGCCTGGTACTCGTCAGGCGTTCTCGCTCCACTGCTGAAACGCTCACGGTGTGAATTGCGATCACGCTGGGATCAGAGTAGAGACGCGGTGTGTAGGCTACGCGCAGGCGCTTCCAGTGTAAATCCAGTGTAAAGAGCTCCAGTTTGTGTTGTCTGCTCAGGAGAAATCAGATGACCCACATCACAGCCGTCCTTCAGGTAGCAATATCAGTATGAAGTTTTTGAAGTATAATAAAAGTACTTTGAAAGTCAAACAATGGCATGTGTTGAATTTCTGTTGTAACAATCACTGTCCATCGATTCTGCGATACTGATGAGACACTGCAGCCTCAATGAATGAGTTCAAAGGAGTTTCTAACCTACAACGCAGCCGATGGCGCTTGACTCATCAAAAAACTGCTTTCTACAACTTGGTGGCCGCATTCAGGCGCTCTCTCTGACCAGGGTGTACTTAATCAGTCGCGTCGACCCTCTTTTTCCTCTCCACGACGTGCGGTAGTGCCCTGTCCTCCGCCTCTGACCCCTCCAGTTCACAACCAGCATGACGGAGCAGCAGCAGCTCAACGACACGGTGATGCCGATGACCACGGTCAGCAGCAGCGTTTGAGCAGCTTCGTGCCACCCTGCTTCCGCTAGTGTGTCCTGCTCTCCCTCAGTGCCTGCAGACTGGTTCCCCCCCGAGCTGCCCTCAGTGTCATTGGCGTACTGCTTGCTGCTGACGTCTATGAGACCTGGTGACATAGAAGAAGCAGTGCTGATGGCTGACTGAGAAAACATTGTGGGGTTTGTAGATGTGCTGTGATCCAGAGTGGATGGAGAGGCAGGAGTGGGGTGGGTGCTGACGGGACCATGGGTGGTGGACGACGGAGGCCCAGTCGAGCTCAGAGAGGGAGACGTAATGGCTGGAGGATCCGTTTGAGAGGAGGACATGTAAAATGGGGTTGTGAAAACAGTTGCAGGCTCACTGGTGCTCTGCGGCGCAGCCGAGGTGGGCACCCTACTCTCTGATTCCACTGTGGGGGCTAATGTCAGAGGGGAGGCAGCAGGTGGTGGCGGGTGAATGAAGTGACGCTTGTCTGAGGGCAGCTGCTCAGAGGTGTTGACGCGGCTGTAGTGGAAGGGCAACACGCGCACGTTGGATGTGAAGTATTTTCCAAACACCAACAGATCCGGATCCACACCTGGGACATGAACACATTCAGTCGCCTTGAACCAGTGGACAAAAATACGTAGTTTAAAAAAAAAAAAAAAGTTTACAAAAATTACATATTCTTGAATAGGGATGCAATGATTATATATTTTCCAAGTGTGATTATTATTATCCTCAGGATTTCCATGATTATTTGTAATGTGGAGGGAAGCGAGGAAAATTTCAAGATTTTGTTTATTTCAGACACATGCGTTTTTGAACAAAGTAATAAGACGTTAGGAGTCGCGTGTTGTTCATGGGAAACAGGCACGCGCGCGCGCGCACACACACACACACACGAGCCTGTGAACTTACGGCGACGTTCATCGTCCGTGGTGTTAAATAATCGTTTATTACCTTCTTTTCGGCGCTGACCGGTGGATGTCGGGTCAGGTCAGACATATTAGGTTTTTCAGACGCGATGTCCGTCGGTCGTCACAACATCCGGGTCGGTTTTCGTGAAGCCGAAATGGTCCCATACGACGACTGAAGGCGTTTATTTGGTGGAAACAATGGTGACAACTTGCTTCCATCTGCTCTTGTAGGTGCTGAAGTAGTTCTCACGGGTATTCGACGACATACAGACGTACTGTTCCGCCGCGTCGGTGCCTCGACTACTTCCGCAACTCCGACGTAAATCACATGACAACAAGTCTCGCGAGATACCGCGATTATGAACGTTCTTATGATTTAGGTAGGACACCCGTGACTTTTAGATTAGATTAGTCCCGACAGCTCTACTCTTGTACGTAGAATATGTTAAAATGTTGAATCTTGTCAACTGCTGAGGTCGGCTGGTTCTTGGTCCCTCAGGTGAAACCTAAACTGTCTCTGTGTGTTTGAGTGTCCGTGAATCCAAATTCTTCTTTGCAGAGTTGCCTAGCCCCACTACTTTGTATTAAGAGGTATTTTTAGTCTGTTTTACATACACAAGGGAGTGTGAATATTTTACAGGTAATTCACCCTGCTAGAGTTTCACAAAACATACAATAACAACTTGTTTTAGTCAGCCTGATAAATTACGGAAGCGTCCTGCTGCCACCTCAGAAAAGTAAAAAAACGATCAGTAACGAGATCCGTATCACAGAATCCCGAGGTACTATCACTATCCATCCACTTCTACCAACTTCCGTACCAACACAGCTTGTAGCTTGTAGCCATGGTGCCTTCCATGTCCCTCCAACGGATCAATGAGAAAAGACGCCACCTCCAGGGGATCAGACATATTTGTTCTTTGGTACAGCCCCATGCTTTTTAAAATTCTTCTCTGCGTGCGCATAATCAAAACAATATCGTCCACTGTGCTCAATAGCATGAGAATTGCCATGTTTCAAACCAAGCATGAAGTGAAATTAAATTGTGCAAATGAGCCATATTTACGTTTTAAGTGTGTTTGCAGCAACAATACACACAAGGTACGTATCACATAATTCTGTGATACTTAACTCGTCATTCTGGGATACTTAACTCGGAATTCTGTGATAGTAACTCGGAATTCTGTGATGCGTATCTCTATTACTCTATTACTGATCTTTTTTTTTATTTTTCTGAGGTGGTAGCAGATGCTTCTGTAATAAATGGCTACTGCTGCAGTACAATATGATTTCTGGGGGGAGATTTACCCTTCGTAATGTTGTAGAGAACAACATTTCTCCTGTGGCTGAGAATGCAGCTCTCCAGTGTCGGACATTGAAGGTGAAAGCAGTTTTCTTGTGTTGTATCATAGTGGAAAATGGCCAGATTGCAGGAAACTGTAAGAAATGGAAGCCAATAAAGGTGTAAGGTTAAAAATTAGTTCAAGTACTGTGCAAAGGTTATAGGCAGGTGTTCAAAAATGCAGTAAACAAAAAATGTTTTCACAAATTCACATGGTAATTGTCATGTTTTTTAAGAAATAACGTCATGCAAAGTGAATGAACTGAAGAGAAATTTAACTCCATCAATATTTGGTGTTACTGACCACCCTTTGCCTCCAAAGCAGCATAGATAGATAGATAGATAGATAGATAGATAGATAGATAGATAGATAGATAGATAGATAGATAGATAGATAGATAGATAGATAGATAGATAGATAGATAGATAGATAGACAGACAGACAGACAGACAGACAGACAGACAGACAGACAGACAGACAGACAGACAGATAGATAGATAGATAGATAGATAGATAGATAGATAGATAGATAGATAGATAGATAGATAGATAGATAGACAGACAGACAGACAGACAGACAACAGTTAGTTATGCAAATATTCATGATTACAGTTTTAGATACAACCAATACTTTTTGCAGAAAATCGTTCTGTAAAAATCATTATTAAATTGTTGTTGTTGTTGTTGTTGTTGTTGTTGTTGTTGTTATTGGGGTCAGTTGTTTTTTGTCCTGATTTTTTATTTGAACTAAAGACAAATATATACTTTGGAAGACTTTAAAAGTCAGTGTTGATGCTGCTTTTGCTGGAAGACTTCGTTGGAAACTGGACTTCTCGTTTGCTTGGAGACGTTCCGCCTTCTCATCCGAGAAGCTTCCTCAGTTCCCTGGAGGGGGACCTGATACCCACACTCCTTTGTGTGAGCTACGGACCCAACTTAGTACTAGTAGCAGGACTCCCCACTAGTCAGTTCAGAACTGAAGATGCTTCTCGGATGAGTGACTAAACGTCTTCAAGCAAACTAGAAGTCCAGTTGCCAACGAATTAACAAGAGGCCATGACCTGGACGACTGAGAACCTTCACAGACATGATGACGCTGCTGTATGTTCACACACACTGATACATGTCAACATTTGAAACATTCCTTCAACTTTCGAAAAGTCACCAATTACTTACTTTTACTTTCTTACTTTGATGAAGTAATTGAAATAGTTACGCCGCTATCGCATTTCAACTTTTAACTTAATTGTAACTCCCATTGTCCCAATCCCATTTCCAAAGAACCCTTCTTTGAGTGAGTCTCAACTCACAGTTCCTGGTCAGGCAGCAGGAGCGGCTGCACTGCAGCGCAGTCTCCTCCTGGTAGAACCTCAGCAGCTGCGCTCCTCTCCTCTCAGACTCCTCCAGGTCCAGGAAAATCCCCGGAAAGCGTCGAATCCAGCAGTTTTTGTAATAGGAGGTCGGTGAGCACCTGGAGTCACCTGTGTGCCACAGCAGACTGAACACCGCCAACAAAGCGCATTTGACCTTCATGACGCGTCAGAATCCGACTCCGGAGAAGGAGAGGACATACCTGACCTGATCTGAGAGGATTTCCACTGCCAGGTGTCAGGTGGGGAGCCAGTTGGTGTGTTTTTTACAGGTGCCAGTCCCCCTCCAGGTGTGTGCGCACCCTGCAGGAGGTGGAGACCCAGCCATCCGCGCGTAATGCGCCATGTCTCATCCATGCGCGCTGGTAGGAAATGGCTCCGAACACTCTCCGACTTCAGATCACAAACTCTGCCATGTCACAAATACTTCACCATGGCCCAAACTTCAGTGACCCCAGCCATCTAGTGGGCTGAAAATGAGCGTTGTAGGTTGTTTGTGTGACGATATGCATGACATTAAAATGCCCCCTAGTATAAAAACAACGAAGCAAAACCAAACGATCAAAATTAAATTAAAATTTAAAAAATAACACCTTAACCCCTTAGTACTAAAATGTCCATAAAGTCTCTGTGCCTGGGGGATGAGACCCAAGCTGTGTGTTGTCAAACAGGTGGGAACATTTGTGAGTGGATTGTCATAATGGGGACAAGCTGCCCAAAAATCTTCCAGTGGGATGTAAAGTCTGTTATACCATCCAGCACGAAGGACTTTTATTTTAATACAAAGCACAGCAATGACATGTCTTTAGTTGAGGGGGGAAATTACAAATTTATCTAATTCTGTTCAAAGAAAGTTTATGGATTGTGTAATGCAGTGATTCACGGTCCATTACAGCAACTCAAGAAGTTAAGAGCTTCAGTCATCTCACATGAGGATGTCAGAAAGAGCTCCGACACCTCCGATCTGCGTCCTACCGAGGCCAGAAAGCAGATGGTCGGTGAGATTTTCGTTTTGGAAACTCCACTTGTTTATTTGGATACAATGGGCAAACTGTAATGATGTCTGTACACCACAGGATGGCAGTCATCACTTCCAAAATCCCATGTTGCATACCAAAGTACAAAATACACTTTAATAGTTTTAGTTGTTGTGAAATCAGTGCTTCATTTCACAGAAAAAAAACAGCAGTTTTGTAAGAAACACTTGTATATTCTTCTGACACTTCAAGACAAGTTACACTTCCAGACACCGTGTGTAATTAACTTAAAGATCCAAACGTGGATCAAATTAGCTGTTATCATGTGCCTTTTGAAATTCCAATCATTTTTCCATCAAAAACCGTAAGACAATACAAGAAACATTTAACATTAAACATCAAACAAAGTGAATACAGTTTCTCTTTTATATTATTTAGCCTCTTAGTTTCACGTCTTTTTGTAGAGGAGCTGGATATGACATTGTACATAATCCCTCGATGACAGGAAACAAATGATTGGCAACAAATCTGTGACACTTCATAGATGTGCAAAAGCCTTCTCTCAGCCTCCAGTTCTTTCTTCCCATTGTTATTCATATTTAAGTCAGTAGGTGGCGCCCTGAGTCAGCCAAAACATCCCCTGCACATCCACGTGTCAACAATCGAAACCAAAAACAAACACAAGTAAAATGAGATGACAAACGTTCTCATGCAGGCTAGGTTTGGCTCCTTTGCTGTGGAGAGCACAGTGTGTCATGGTCCTTCTTATTTTTCCAGTTCCCACCATCCCAAAAACCTCCTCAGGAGTAGCATTCCTGGGCACGCGGACCAACCCCATGTTTCTGCTTTAAGCTTACGGCGGAAGTCGTCCTCTGTTTAGTGTTGTTGCTCACTGAGGTGCTACAATGGGTCGAAAGCAGTTCAGTTCCCGCGGTGTGTCTGTGTCAGTCTTTCACCAGCCGGTAGATGTGATGCTGTGCGCCGTGCTCACTCGTGGACACCTCGAAGACGTAGGCTATGCAAAGCAGCGTCTCCAGAGTGTCCCTGTTGGTCACCACCTGTAGATGAACAGTCAGAAAATCAGTAGGCTGCTGATTTCAACGGCCTATACCAGCGTCCTCAAAGAGGCCATTTTCTATTTTGTAATTAAGTTTGAATTTACTGTTGAATGCCATTTAAATCGTAGGTGTTATTCTTCTTTTATCTGACCTATCTTTTTAAGTTATTTTTACAGTTTATTTAACAAGACATTTGCAGCTTGACTGCATCCATATTTGTGTCAGCATCAATTTTTGATCCGGAACATATCTTACATTACATATTTCCATACTGTTGACGGGGGAATTGTAATTGAGGGAATTATCATTATCAGCGGGGGGAAAGCAAGTCATTTTATGTAAGCATTTTTTTTTGTAATTCTATTTGTATGTAAGCATTTTCTAACAGTAGCTTAATAACTGTTTGCATGTTATTTCTTATACTGGTTACTGTACAAATTGTTGTGTATGCAGATGGATCATTAACATTACTGCCATAGTAGTGCATTGCTCGGTTTATGAAACAAAACGATGAAATAATTTGTCCTAAGTTTTGAATGTTGATCAGAGTTGTAAGGTGGGCCGTCAGTGGGCCCCCGTCACTTATAAATTTGGGAACCCCTATGATATGTCATTGTTTTGGGGTTTGGGTTTGTTTTGTATTTAAGTTTTCACTACTTTTTCCTTTTACAGCCCTTTAACATTCAGACAGCTCAACCAAACAATGCTACAATAAACCCCCGGCACATGGTACCCAGAGGTGGGCCCATCACAGCTTCCTTTCTTCCTCATTTTTATTTATTCTTGCCAATATCTGTTCATATGACTCTATCTCTGTCATATCTTCAATCCACTTTTTAGAATCTGGTGGTAATGTTATATGTCATCGTTGATGTGGATTTGCAAGAAGAAACATCTTTTGACAACTAGAAGTGCCAATAATCATACAAAAGCATATATCAGGAGTCACATCAGTGCTAGTTTTATCATCCCTAGATCGACGTCACCAGTGAAGCACATCTGCAAAAATAGCTGTCTGACATCCACAGACGGCTTCGACGCTGTCCGTGGTTCTGAACAGGTAGGAAATACCGTCATACCCCAGCTAACCCAAACCTGTCAATGGACAGAAAACATTTTGATTGTGATACTGCCGTTCTAGATCTGGCAGAGAAGTCTCAGATACTGTTCCAGTGGCCTAGGAATGAACTGTTCCTGTAAATCATCAGTAAATCTAGAACAAAACACAAAGAAATGGGATTTAAATAAAAGCATTCAAATGGGGTCAAAGACGTTAATCATGTGAAAGCAGCATTCCATTGTGCTGTCCTTATCTCTGAATATGTATACTTAATTTTAAGTGTGATTTTTCTGATAACTGACATTTGTGCTTCTTTCATAACCCAATTAGATCAGGAGTTCATTGTGATAATGCACGATAATGACAATAATGCACACACGAATAAAAACAATAAATAGAATAATAAAAACAATACAGACTACACTAAAACACATCCAGAAGAGTGTGTGCCAATGCAGAAAGCATCCAACACACACAATTACATTAATTCAATGTGCTCATTTACTTTGCATTGAATACAGCACTTGTTACATGCTGTATATTGATCCATTGTTCTCACAATGTGAAGTCTGTGTGTGTGTGTGTGTGTGTGTGTGTGTGTGTGTGTGTTTATGAGCTGTTTATGGTCAATATGAGCTAAATCAGTCCATTGAGAAACCTAATGACATGCTGCCATGTAGTCGTCAGTGTGGGCTCAATATGGTCATTGTCCCTTTGCCAGTAGGAATGCAGCCACCAATGGAAAGGACACCGATGTCTTTGAACTCTGGTGTTGAGGAGCACTTTGTTACTATGGTGATAAACTCCAGTCTAGTCACTTCCCTCTCTGAGTCCCTTTCTCTGAGGAGCGCACCATCTCATTCAGAAAGGACAAACATGTTTCTACTGATTTGTCATTGTTACCTGTTTGATACAAAAAATAATACATGAACTATTTGAAACAAATAATGTTTCACAGCATGAATGTGTTACACATAAGGAAGGGTTAATCAACATGTAGGTGAGTGAGTTTTAAGGCACGGCGCGGGGGCGAAGAACCACCCGATGTGAAGTATACGCCTACAGGTTAATTAACCCACTTATACCATGGTCATTTGCCAAAAAATAGAAATGGGATCATTCATTCATGTTATCACATGTTCTACCAGCCCTAACTCAGGTGGCTCTTCAAGAGATGCGTTTCTGTGCCGTCCTGACAGGCATGTTAAAATCCTCTATTTTGCACGTTCTCCGTATCAAATATCCAGTTGTTGTTACTCGCTGCTCGTGTGCTGATTAATGTTGCCAGTGTAACAGGTTGTGCCAAGGATGCATATTGGAAAAGTTAACCTTGAGCCAAACTACTTGTGCAATACATGGTTTTAATGCACAGAAATGAGTCTTCACCCAAACTGAATGTAACAGATGTGTGCGCTCAGGACACCGACGTTTGCGATTCTGATGATATGTCAGCTGCAAAAATAGGACACAAAGGAACTGCATGAAGTAAATATTTCAGTGCTTATAATCAATGTGATTCCTGTGACATCACACCAATTGTGGTGTGAAAGTGTCTGTTAGCGTCCTTTTTTCACCCCCTGCTGTGTCATTCATACGAGCAGTAGTCAGTTCCCTCCATCCTACCCAGGAGTTTTAAGGGCAAATATCTATGTACTGTCACTTTATCCATATATCTGTACACTCATGCACCGTGTATCCCTGAATTCTGCGTGTACCTGCAGGATGGTGAAGTTCTCCAGTACGCTGTTCATCATGTACTTCTCCGGCAAGTGTTTGAGCTTGTGGATGAAGTTGATCATGTATTCACATAATGGGGAACGATGGATCCGAAACACATAGCGTCCATTCTCAAAGCGTGCATACTCGGTCTAGGAAAACAAATATAAAACAGTATGAGAACACGAAGAAAGACCAGGGCAGAAATCTGACATGTATCATATAAAAGAGGGCTCCATAATCCACTCAATGAGACACTGAATCTATGTGATAAGCTGTAATATGGGTAATATAATATACCTAATGCAGCATATGGCAAGCCAGATATGACAATAAACATATTTCTCATGACAAGCATAATCAAATGACGAAGCCATTAAATATCATCATGTGGCCTGCAGAGGCAGATGGCTCAACTTAGGTAGTGTGTGTATGTGTGTCAGTATTGTATGATCCATCAGCAGCAGGTGGGGGCAGGGACACTATCGTATCAGCTCAACAAGAAAACAGTTGCTCGTCCTTTCCTGACCACAGATGAGACGTTACTAACAGTAACCTATGTGCTCTAGGTTGGTGTTTGTTGATCTGGCCTCCTAATGGTGAAATATCACTCACCAAATGCATGCACATGGTTGTTGGGATGAAATGTAAACATTGTGGCAGCAACACAAAAAAAACAAAATTAAATGACCTTTGCCATATTCCCAGGGTCAAAAATGACACCAAATGTTGTGAGAATCGGTCTTGTGTATTAGAAAGTTTACATATATAAATAGTCATGACTTGACAATCCCCAGTAACTTACCTCCACTTTCTCCACCACCTGCTTGCCAAAGGAGCAGACCTTAGTGGATGAGGTGATAATCATGTTCTCAGCGCTCTCGTACTGGCTAGAAACTCCGTAGAAAAAGCTGCTGTCATCCTGCAGGTTAACACTGAGGTCCGCCTAGACACAGGAGACGGATGAGATGTCTTAACATGAGCAGAGTCAGAATACACCTCCCAGTGTGTTTGTATGTGGATTACCTCCCTTTCCATGAAGACAGTACTCTCTCTTACAGAACACATGAACTGTTTTCACAACGACCAGTGGAAATCTCAGGGATATACAGCACCAACACACTGTTGTATAACAAAATGTCCGTCTCCACTTCCCCGTTGTCAGTTATGGATCTTAAGAAATGTGCTTCAACAAAGAGGCTTTACGAAGCTTGTGAGACTTTCTCTGTAAAGCCACGAGGCATCCAAAGGCCCCTTGGAGTTGACCTGGTGTAACGGCGTCAATCCAGCCTCAAGATTCCCAAGATGTACTGTATCCTGTGTGTGTGCGCGTGACTGTGTATGGGGTGGGGGTGTGTGGACTAAGAAAAAAGCAAGAAAAGTGAGAAACAAGGTCAAGGGCTTCCTGTTTTAAAATGCTGCAGCTGATTGAGCCCTTGCCTGCCACACTTTGTCAACTCAAAACAAATCACGTTGAAAGTAAATCTTCACACTTCCCAGGTTGGATAAATCATAACAGAGATGCTTAGAATAACTTATTTTCTGAATAATGTTTTTTTTCTAGGGCTGAAATAAATGATTATTATTGCTAAAACGAGACCCCCCCCCGCCTCCAGTCAAGAATCAACTGAATGAATTTGGTCTGAATAATCAGAGTTCTTCATCCGATGGAGGATGCAGATTCACCTCCAGTCTGTCTGAACTGAGGCCAATGTAATGTGATTTGGGTTCAGACTGAGGCACATTCTCCTCCGTTTGACAGCTGGGCTGTTTTACCTTTTCCCCTGCCAAGCCCTTGTCTCCTAATGGGCCATTGAGACACTACTCAGCCTCCTCATCTCTCCATCGCCCTGTTCATCTTCATCCTGGCTTCATGTAATTCCTCTATTTGTCTTCATCCCTGGGGCCTAGTGACCCTCCCCAACCACCATTCCCTGCTTCCCTAACAGCCTGCGAGGGAATTCATCCAATTACAATCAGCAGCATGCAATTGGCTGATTAGATCATGGTGGGCAGGCTGGCTGTGTAACAATTTAGCAGGGCCAGCTCAAATCAGATTCCCTCGGCACTTCAAAGGCGTGAGACAATCTGTTAGGACAGGGCCACGGGCGCTGTGGGGGTGAGGAGCACGGAGAGGAGCCGGGTAGGGCAGCCATCGCAAATTCAATCTAGAATGCCATAGCTTTAGAGGTGGGCCATCGGCCTGTCACCGTCACCATGCCAACCCGCACCTCAGCGCACCCCCGAGTCATGACCTGCCATGTGGCTGTGTCACTGCGGCAAGAGCAAATGGGCTTTTCCTGTTTTTTATGATGGCCGAAATCAGGTTATTGAATTTACAGTTGTGTTTAGGATGTGTTTAGGATTCATTCTCACTGCCTGAAGACCCTACCACCTCCCACCAAAAATGTGTGTGTCTCTCTCTCTCTATACACACGCACACGTGTGTGTATATATATAAAATGTGTGTGTGTGTATATATATGTGTGTATATATATATATCCATTTTTTCTAAACAGTTTGCAGTGTCTGAAGTATGATGAAAATGGAATGTTTTCCACAGTTGCATATGTCTGTTGAGTGTTGGCCCTGACATGAATCATGTGAGTAATACTTGACTGACAAATAGCTTGTTGCTTTCTGGCCCCCCACCCTTCCTTCCAGTATCCCTTTTTCTTGTTCACACTATCTGTGCCTCTATTTCTATCTCTCTGTCTTGCACCCGTTTTCTTCATGATATATGGCCGGGGCTCCTCTTCCTCTCACCTCTGAATCAAATGCCATTGATCTGACCAGCTGGTCTTTCCAAGGACTGGGGAAGACGACTTCCTGTACGGTGTCACTTATACGTCTTGTATCGCTCCTCAGTACATAACATGACTGTCAAACATGTGTGGCAGGCAAAACCGAGGATACTATGTTCTCTGGTGACATGTGAATAAAAGCAGGTACTCTGAACAAATACTACAAATAACCACCACAGTGAGGATTAGCTGCTGTCACTAATGAACATTTCAGGCTCGTTTGCAAGTAAAAACATTTGACCAGGTTGATCTAACTGAGAAGTTAATAAGACCTTACCAAGATGGTATACGAGAGAGTGACAAAGCATCAAAACATCAAGTGCAACTGCCAATTCATTAAATATTCACGAATATAAAGTCAACACACCATTGGACATGTCAATAATTCTGGGCCTTTTTTTATCTTCACAATAATAATCATGAAAACCTGCTTCTTTGCATCATCACTAACCCTGATGTCTCAGTCATGATTTTCTCTGTGTAACGGTAAGATGTGAGTTTTTCTGTGTGTACGTGTGTTATGGGAGCACATGCATCTATAAATAAGTTCACAGGGGGGCCGTAGGGGTTGGACTCAGTCTAATAGCACAGGGACAGGTGCCGGCGCTCATATTTCCCCTGGTGACAGATCAGACCCGCCACTCTCCCTGAGGCTGATGTCACAAATCACACACGCGGACACACAAACATACACATACATACACACAATGCATCCTGTGCAGCAATGCCTGTTGTCAAGTGTTGAAACTGCCAATAAAGCACAATTTAAGTTCATTCTAATTCTTACTTATGTAGTTCCTCTCACAACACTGTGACCTGTTACCTTGAAGCAGTAATGGACATTTTTTCACAATACTCTCATTTCACCTTCACGACTTGAGGAAAGTTAAATCTTCTTGTGATGTACGCATACATTGTACACACTGTCCTTGTCAGTTAACACCAGTCAGTGTTGGATGATCGATTGCCATTCTATGTCTACTGTAGATTAGCACCCTGTGGCTCATGCTAAGGTAGTTAGCAATTCATGTTTGTTAGACCAATTTGTTGTGTTATGCTGCTCCCCCACCTTTAAGTCCCTTTTCATATAATACAAACGATTTCATTCTCTTTTTTAAAAAAAAAAGAAAAAAACAGAAGAATAATAACATAAAAATACTTTACCCAGAATTTGACCAGAAAGAAGGCGTTATGTGGCCCTTTGTCAAAAAGCTCCTTTAGTCCTCCTTTCTTCTCTGGGAACTTGTCGTAGATCTGTCTGATGTCCACCGACTCCAAATACGGGTCACTGTAGCTGGGGTTGGACTGGCCAATATGTACAAACAGGTGTTTGTTGAACTGCAGAGACACAAATATATTTCATGTACTGAGCACAGACTCAGATCAAATCAAACATCTGATCCATTCAGTTGCATTGTTCACTGTTTTCTTAAACGCTCTCTCCTGTCCCTTTCTTACCACACGTCTCATCAGCATGTGATGTACTGCTGTATACTTTTTGATTCAATTAAAGGAGTTCCTTTAATAATAAAATGCTGAATTATAATTAAACGTGTTTTAAACGTGTTTTAACTAATAATATCAAACTAACTCTGACACTGATTACTTGTCATGCATGATTTCCTTTGACTAAGAATTATATAAATAGGATTAGAATCATGGGCTGAACACGGTTTAAAGTCTCTGCTCACAGTTTCTGGATCTTGAGGTTGTTCCAAAAAGGCAGAGAACTCCAGCATTCGAAGCTTAGAGCTGGCAATACTTCTACCCTGCCAAGGGGGGGCACTGGGAGACATAGGCAGCCCGGCTGTGCTTTCATAACCTGAAGGGGAGAGAGCCATGTGTGTACAAACGTATACTTAATGAGTGCAGTAAATTTTATTTGCAAGGGGTCTTCATCAAGGTACAGAAGGAGGTGTTATCTCTTCACTTTCCTCGTCTGACAGGCCTCTGTCAACACAGCAGGATAGAGAACGCTCACCCACCTGTTATGGGGGTCGGGCCGGACGCTTGCATGGTGTAACTCTGCTGGGAGAAGGGCTTAATGCTGGAGAGACGTGACAGGCGAGAGGGAAAGGCATGTTATGCACCGTCTCTTCCTCATGACTCCATCTCACGTTCTAATTCGACTGCCTGACCCTCCAGACACGGGGTACAGTGGTATGCTGACACTTGACGACTTGTCTTTCTAATTGCTGATAAGGTTTCATTTGTTCTGTTATTAATTCCCTAACTCAAATCTATCTGCTACTTATCTATCTTACACAATAGTGCATAATTAAGAATGGTTACTCACTCCTCGTGGCCTCCCGGCTGTCCTGGGAGTGTTCCGTGCCAAAACTGTTAAAAACAGTCACTATGTTACTCCGTGGAGTCCACACACAGTTGTGAGCTGAGAGGTGTTTATGTAATGAAGGCATTTTTTTATTGTGTCTCCATTTCTAGTACATACAGATGTCGTTAAAGATGTGTGTACTGTGAAGTAAATTTAAAATGATCAGAAAATGACAGTTGCTAAGAAACAATCTGAAATGTGTACAATTATTATGCAATTATACAACATTAATTTACAAAGAAAAAGAAGAGTGAATTAGTGGATTGTGTTTTCTTGTAGTTTGTGGCTCTCAGCTTTGTGTTTCAGGGTAATGATAGTAAGACAGTGACGGGGGGACTCACTCCACCAGTAGTGGGGTAAGCCGGCCTAGAAAGACCCTGGAGTGCCATCTTGTTCTGGAAAGCTGTAGGGGAGATGATCTGGGCCGATGACATGGTGGCCATACTCTGCAAAGCTTTGTCTTTGGCCGCCTGGTCCTAAAAAAGTGGGGGACAAACAGAGCGTTATGTAAAGGGAGAGTACTTATCAGACTCCTTTTAAGTCAGTGCCCCACTTCACCAGTAACCCAAGCAGCGCCGTAAAAGGGGAAATGAAGGGCTAAGGCCAGCTTGCATCATCAGTGAACCTCTGCCAAGCGGAGAGCTGAAAAGAAGGTAATATTACAGCCAAGAACCTTGGGGTCAAGAGTTAAGTTTATTGCTTTGGCAGGGGCAAGCCAGTGATGACAACCAGCTTCTGTTGGAGGTCATGCACAAAGACAACACAGACAGTGAAGTGATGTGGTAATCATTATGGCCAATATTACAAAGTCTTGAGGCTATTACAAAGAAATAGCGACAGCATTGTCTTCCAGATGCTCAAAGGTAAAGTGATACACAACTTGTTTCTGAATTCAGCCCCTCAGCAGTTTCCAAACCACAGTGGGCTGTAAGCACTTGCCACCCAGCCCTAATCGGCAAGGCCACACGACGCATTCTTCTCTCCAGAACCAGCTAACACAAGGGCATAGCTGAAATATTGGGGGGGCACATGTGGTAGGGGTCTCAGTTACACCAAAGATGTATTTTAAAAGACCTGTCACAGGGGATAACCCTGTGACCAACGCTCAGCCCCGCCAACAAAACTTTGATGGCTACACTCCAAGGTGAGCGAGAGTCCTGTTGCCTGTTGCGACTGTGAATATGCGGGTGAGAAATGCAAACTGAGAAAGTTCTAGAAGGACAGGGATGTGTAAGCTCTCAACGTACTGCACATGAAAACTTTTACTGCAGCGCTCTCCGAATGCAGTGCCCACAAGGGATATTACAGGGATTCATTTGCTTCATCACAATTGCATTCGGTTCATCTTGCTCAAAATCATGCGTAGAACGCCTCAGGCTTCCTGAGGTGTGTTCACATCTCATCAGCCCATTTAAAGTCACCATCAATTACAGAGGTGGAATTAAAATTTCCAACTGTTTGCATTCAACTGATGCAAAGGTCCTTGGGGACACTGAAACACCTTTAACAAGCATGAAATATGTTATATAAGAAAATTATTATTATTATTATTACAATATTATTAAAACATAATAATAGTAATAGTAACAACAATAATAACAATAATAATAATAATAATAACAATAATAATAATAATAATAATAATAATAATAATAATAATAATAATAATAATAATAATAATAATAATAATAATAATAATACATACATACATACATACATACAATACATATAATAATAATAATACATGGAATAATAATAATAATATACATATAATTTATACAGCAATAAGAGCAGAGTTACAAAAACTGATGGACAACAAACAAAGAGACAAAAATACCAGAGAGTAAGAATTATCTGTGCATTAGGATTTAGACACAAGCATTCGCAGTAATAAATAACTTTCATATCTGAATTCACTGCATTAAACATATAAAGAAGTTAGTGAATTTCAAAAAATAAATAAAGGTTGACTCACGTAGCGTACCTTCAGCTTCACCTGGATCTCTCTCGCCTTCCGCCGTGCAAGAACCTGAATATGACTGGACACCTGGAAGTTGCAGACAACACAGCCAGGCTAAGACTGGATACCATTCACATCATGGTGTCATGATTTGGTGCCTCTAATGTGCATGACATCACTCCTGTATGATCAAAAATTTAAACAAAAGGAAATGCAAAAGGCAATTCAAGGTGCTTTACGACCAAAAATGCAATAAAAGAAGAAGTAAAAGTTGCACAAGTTAAAAGGACATTAACACACATTGTGTTAAAAAGAGGATAAAATCAATTAAAAGTATTAAATTAATACTTAAAACTTTTTACAAATAGCCAGAGGAAGACATCTCCAGAGCTTAGGCACAATAAACAAATACACATGCAATACAAATACACATGTACATGCATACAAGAACGTTCTCGTCGATGCATTCCTTTGAATAAAGCAGAGAGCTAATAAAGCATGACCATGGTGTTAACATGTTTGGTCTGTGTTACAGATAAATCAGTTCATTTCTTAAAGTCAGTTGCCTGCCTTCGAACCACCAGGTGTCCCTCTCTCCCTCCAGCC
>CAAKHB010002681.1:142423-153680 GCA_901007665.1 Aeoliscus strigatus
GCCCTGATTCTTCCTCTCGTCTCACCGCCACTCATTTCCTGTCATTCTCATACCGACTCTGCCAGATGACTTAGCAGGGTCCCTCTCCATCCACATCCATCACTGCCCATACGTCACACCCTCCGTATCCGATCCCTTAATGAGGATGGCATGCTAAATCCCTCACCCATCTCTCCTCAGTTCACTGTCCAGATCAGCATTTTCCCCAACTTCTGGCCCCGTCTAACAAGCGCCACAGCCAGGAGGTGATGAGGAAACAACACCGACATATGATACCATATAGCATCTGTACATTGGGCCCTGGCCCTAAATCAATCGTCATCTCCTGCCCTGGGAGCAGGGGGGAGAGAGGGGTCGTCGGGGGTGTTAGGGCATCACTCAGCAGGAGAGTGCTTTCTGAAGGGGTTCAAAAATAGGGGCAGCTTCAAATGGCATTTGCAGAGGACTCACCTGCTTCCTGGTTCGCGTTTTCCCTGTGCGAAGCTTGATGTACCGTGCGATCAACTCATTTCGTCCTGTAAAGGTCAGGAAAATTACAGAAATTAAGGTCAATTATACATACTGTTTTATTAAGCCTTCAAGTGCATGTTCACATAGAATTTGGGAAGCCAGTAACAAGAAACAGAATTTAGTTATATTGTGTATTTCTGTACACTGCATATAGAGGGTCATGCAACACCATTGTTTTCATTCCTTGGCCATCTGATTAAAATCTACTAGTGTTGCTATACATTATATCAGCTGTCTGTGTATCTATTTGTAATGCCAGCATGGATGGCAGCAATGGATGAGTGTGCCGATCACTCAGTAGACATCTCTCTGTGTGACAACCTGCACTTTCAAGTCCACAGAAGACTCTTATGTCCTCGTTTACGTCCGCTGCCATTGCTGACAGACAGGTCACATTGGTAGAGCAGGTGGAGGCGGCAGCAGCTATGCTATCCTCAGACCATACTCAGGACAGACTCACAGGACAGGCCAGTTACCAAAGAAGGGGGGTGGGGGCCAGGCAGCTGGTCTGTGTGTCAATGTTTATGGAATATGCCTTTCCACCCACAGTAAATCTTGGCCTTGTTCCCCTCCATCCAGAGTCTCCAGTTACAGTGGAGGGCATCGTTCATATGGCCTCTTCCCCCTTTTGTCTCAAATGTAACCAATCCACCATTTTAAAATCTAGAATCAGTCATGTGCACACAAGACATCACATTTGTCTGGATTCAGGTGGACCATCAAGGCACCCGACAATAACAATGTAAATAAACTACCAGAACAGAATAATGTCAATGTGCAAAAATAGCAGCATTATGTCTAAGTCATGCCAACGACCACAATCCCTGCTCAGAGTATTTCCAACTCTCACCCCCTACCTGCTGACAAAGTACACATTTTGTCGATGAAATGTTGTATGTGGATCATAGGTTTGTTCAGGCGTTCATGGATCCCACAGGGGAGTGGGAGAGACTCTCAAACGTTGGTCTCAATGGCACCAAACATGCAAAGCACAATGACAACACTGAGTCACAGTTTAATAAGATGCACATCTTACTGTCTTACAGGGCTAATTTGTAGGCAACTGGACTTGTAGTTTGCTGAAGACGCACTTTACCTGTTGAACAAGTAGTTTTTTTGTGCTGAGTATAAAGAACCCATTGCAATCAGCCTGGATTATAATGGTATATCAGATTAGCACATTTACAGTACATACAGGCCCCCCAACACACACACACACACACACAGGCATAGAAATATAAAAGAGTTTCCTACACATTGCACCACCTCTTAAACACAACCCTTCTTCCCTTGGCAGCACATCTCTATGTGAATTAACACACTGAGCAGTCACGACACACATCCTGGTACAAACCCGTCAGATTTTCCTCACATAGTGACACTGGGGTTACAACGTTCCACAAACTAGCCAGTCAGGTGACCCCAAATGGTGAAAAAAGGAAACCTGAACCCTGGCTGAACCGCCAACATGAAATTTGTCAGCCTATAAAAGTGATCAGATTTTGTGCAGAATGCAAAACACATTCTATTCTGTGCTCATTTGAACCTGCCTTGCCGAACTTACTGTAGTTAAGTACTTTCACGCAACAGGACTTTTTGAAGTTTCACAGCTAGATTTAGAAAAGGCAACATGTTGGCCAGATTTTGATTGTCATATGATGCTATCGATCGATTTAAATCTGCAGAGAAAACGGATTGGCAAATTACGTAATTGTGTGATTTGCAAAAACACAGACACTAATTGGAATTATACATAAGAGAATCAATTACATTATAAAATGAGTTTCTGCTTGTAATTAGAATAAGGGTCACTCCATGACATAATACTGCACTCTTCTCGAGATCTGAGAGTTGTTTACAGTTAAGTAAGATGGGAAAACTAGCAGTCAGAACATCAGACTTTAATTGGACGTGAAGCTACAAGTGGGGGCAGAAGGTTACTGCAAAGTCCCATGTCAATGACTCATGTTCAGACAGTGAAACGTTGATGTATTTTAGATTCATTCAAAAACACTGATATTGTCAAGCCTTTTTTCTTCTAATTTTGATGTATATGGCACACAGCTCACGAAAATCAAAACCCCAGTACGTATACACACACACACACACACACAGAGCTTTAAGTCGGTCTTTATGTACGGTTATTGCAAACTAAACCCCTCTCTCAAATGCCGTCTGCTCCACTGCTCCTGACACACAGCTGCACATAGCAACATAAAATGACAAACCCTTCAGCTCCACTCGAGGACTTCTCTCCATCTCAATTTTGGCTGCAACTCTTCAACCGTTCAGTATTCATCAGGAGGTGCACTCGCTGGACCATTGTTAGAGTCCATACATGCGTATTTCTTTAATTCCACAGGGATTAAGAAAACGTTCCACATTGCTTTGCAAACACCTCTTGAAAAGACGAACAAGGGTCTCGTAGTCCTAAAATGTATGTCTGTATCCATTTCTTCACTTTACCACAGCAGGTTCCCCCAGTTCTTTGCAATTTATCTTCTGTGAGTAAAAGAGAAAAATAAGTGACTGCAGAGTCAAGGACTTTTTAAATTGGAAGACATATGCTCGACAGCCAAATAAAAAATGTTCTCTTTGGTAGCTTGACACATAAAGCTACGTGAAGGATTTCTATAGGCTTCTTGACAAACTTGACACAGTGAAATGAGACATGCAACATTTTCCTTCGAAAACCACATATCTGCTTGTACAGATGTCAACTTCACATTTGATTACTATTATTATTATTTTTATTTTTATTATTGATTTGTAATTGATAAGCTGGTCTCCTGTGGCAACTTGTGAGACCTGGACCTTTCTCCTCTCCATCTTCCAAGGCTGGTTGACATTGTTTGTACAAAAATGTTCTTTCTTTCAGTCTACGGTATGAACAATGTTGAGTACAAATGCCAGGGTTTTTTATCAAAGCCTGGTATGTATTACAAGCATGATACGGCCTGATTAATGTCTAGGAGCTTTTGCGTCATGCTGTCAGATCAGATACACTGCCACTCCTTGAGTGAGCGAGTGCTTGGGGAATGGCCCATCAAAAATATCCTCCAACACACTCATGAGATCCACTCATGAGCGGGGACCCTGTCACACAGTGATGAGATCATGATACCAATGTGACTGGCCCAGACGGAGAACTTGCGCCATTCAAGGCTGCAGGAAAGTCAGTAGGAACATTACACCATCGGCTGCAGGTTCATAGTTTGATGTTGTTTATCACCCTCGTCTGACTGGGGGGGAATCGGATTCTGGAAAAAAATTCTCTAAGCCAAAAGTGACGCAGGAAGTCAAGGTGTTTCAAAGTTGCCAATCAGTAGCAGTTGTCATACATCCACCTCCAATAAAGTTAGGTTTTAATGTAGGTATGTCAGCATATAAGAGGCTTATTTTTAGACGCCGGGGTTTTATTCTGGCCTTTACCTCACATGTAATGTCCCTCTTTAGACCCTTGTTTTCCATTTGCGTCTGCAGTTTATTGCCTACGCAAGGAAGACATGTAAATATGATGAGGGCCAAGATGGACAAGTTAAGTGATCGTCAAATCCTGACAACGCAGCTGTGAATGGTGTCAAGTCTAATTTAAATAGCTATATGTATATTTGTTTTCACCAGGTCAGAAGAGGTGGACACGGTGAGTGAAGGTACCCAAGTGTCCCCTCAAAAGTCAATCCCATAGGTCCCATAGGTCTAGTAGGTCATAAATGGTGTCTTACGATGAGGCTGAGGTCATTGCTGGCTGGTCAGATCTCTCTCTGTCACTTTTTCTTTGTGTGTCTCTTTCAGGTCCATGCATTCCTGACGTTCTGCACACTGACTGATCCACACCGGTTCTTGCATCCGATGTATCCTCTTTGCTTGAATGTTTGTGTATTTACACAGATCAGTAAAACACATGACAATGGTTATTTTGGATGGATAATTGCCCAAAATTTTACATATGTTTCCCTCTAATTGGTGTTAAAACAGATTTCTGTCAGGAATTCAATGTGCATTTGTGCACTCAGCCTGACAATATTCAAACTTTCCCTCTCCCTACATCTGGCAGCCATACGTTTTCCTTCCACAGCACATATATCCCAACTATGTCTGCTCAGGAAAACAAAGGTCACATTTAGGTTGCAGGAATGTCGTGGCTGGATGTTATTTCCTTTGCAATAGGCTCTGGATCCAGCCTACTGAGCGCTGGACAGACCGAACATACCAACAATGAGTCCAACACAGAGGCAGTGACGCAACAACCTTACTGGTCCTGATCAGGATGAGAATGAGTTTGTTTGTTTGTTCATCATCTTCTGCTTGTTCCTATCAATGGTCACACTTTATGCTGGAGCCGATCCCAGCTGTCAATGGGCCAACGGTGGGGTAAACCCTGGGCGAGCAAACACAGACAGACAGAGTTCAGACATGATCCCAGTATGATCTGTCAGTGGCAGCACTGGTCAGCACTGTCGCCTCATAGCAACAAGGTCCCTGGTTGGCTTCCTGGCCTGGGATCTTTCTCTATGGACTATGCATGCTCTCCCCGTGTCTGTGTGGGTTCTCTCCAGGTACTCTGGCTTCCACCCACCCCAAAGAGCACGCTCTAAAAATGCCCGTAGGTGTGACTGGTTGTCAGTCTTTCATGAGGCCTGCGATGAGCCGGCGTCACCTGTTGACAGCTGGGATCGGTTCCAGCTTTACCTGTGACCGGAGCAAGTGGGAGATGAAGATGAGTGAATGAATTAATGTCCATTTCAAATACTCATAGTCACAGAACTTGACAACTAGTAAAGACGTATGTGTTGTTTACCAACTAAGAGACGCAAGAACATCTTTTTTCCTTCCTTCATGATGTGATGAAATTGGAACGCACACAACTCAGAAATGACATATTTTCATAGCTAATTTGTCCTCATAATGTGACAGTTTCGTACGTTATGTCCAACTGATGATGATGGTAATTGTGCTCCAGGCTGCTCTTGAAGGTGCCTACATGTACATGTACCAGGATAAACTGTGCACAACACTTAATTGAATGACTTCATCGAACTACATTTATCAACGACAAACATGGGCTGTTTTATTATGTCTGGATGCAACCACCCCAGAAAGATGAGAGGAGGGAATGAGCCTATAAACAGTTCCTATCAGATGTTGAACAGTGCACAGAAGAACCTAGAGTGATAACAATCCAATTACAACCAGAATGTCTAGACAGATTTGCTGCAGGTTTTACAGGGCTGACTCTGTAAAAAAGTAAAAGCGCGCTGAGAACGCCTCTATCTCTTTCTCAGGTGTCCTGTGCTAATCACTATAATAGCATGTTGCACTGTCATATGACTGAAATGTAAAGTTTGCTCTCAGTTTGTGACATAGAATAATATTTCAAGAAAACACACACATACACTGACAACATATCAGAACTGCCTTCAAGTTTTTCTGGTTACGACTTGCGTCGACTTTGATATACTGATATAGACAATATAGACACTATCTTCCACTTGCAGAGGGTCAATATGAAGAAAAAGAGAGTGACGTTCCTTTGGATCAGTGTAACCTCCCCAGAATATCACTTTGAACCTGCAGTTCAGTTTGGCCTCCAACTCAGACTGGACCCTGTGAAACACCAGCGTAGCCGACACAGAGACTGAGCTCATGTTTTACTTAACTCATGTCAACTCTCGTCTGAATTGGTTTCGTGACTGAATCAGAAGTCAACGAGTTCGTATGCTGAGTTATGCATCACTACACACATGCAGTCGAGGAAGAAGACTTTAATAAACACCACTGAATGTCAAGCAGTGAGCCTGTAAAGCTCACCTCTCCCCATAGCCCATAATCTGTAGGGCTGTTGAACTTTATTGGACTTTATGTTAAACAACATCATAAATTACAGCCTCCAAAATGACCATTAAAACAGAACAATTCTGGTAACCAGATTCAATAATCCCTGTAAATGAAGAGGTGTTACAGGGCTGTTTTATTACACTTTATTAGCTTTATCCAAATGTATTTATCAGTATTAGAAACTTGTTCATTTTAGCCACATCACCCATCATTAGCTTCAGATAACGTCACAGACGGGTGCAGTTTCTTCAAAAGTCTAAAGGTCAAGGCTGCCATCGAATTTCTCACTTCACTGGCCAAGTTTGCACCTAAGTGAAGGCTCACTAATGTTGTCCTTGGACCTTTACATGACATTCTTAATGAGAATCATAAAACATTCAACAAAATACAACACTGAGTTGACATGTTGCACGAGAGAAGCTTAGAGGAAGAATGAGTCAGTGTGTGGGGTTTTAACTGATAAACATGTCACTACTTTTAACATCACAGCTCCACTATAACAAGTTTTTCTTCCCTTTTCACAGGAAACCAGACCCATCGAAATGGGAGAACAGAGCTGCTGCCACAGATGTTGGGTTAACTACCCAGATGACACCAAACAGCTGCATACGGGATGATTTAATGCTGCAAAAAATACATACATATTCCAGCAATAAAGAGGGACGGACTTCATATCAGAAATGCCACATTCTCCAGTGAGAGCTGTGAGCACATTGGTTTCCAGTGTACCAGGGGTCCGGGCTGTTTTTCCATTACTGCAGCATGAAGCCCACGGTCAGACCACAGGGCATGTCTCTTGCTGAGCACCACACAAGGCAGGAAATGTTTTCCTGGGCAGATGCATGTCGAATTACCACTGGAGCGCATAACTGCCACAATAGCCGTGACATCGTTCCTAATAAGTGAGCTAATAGGTCTATTGAGTAATGAGCACTATGCACAGCATTATGAGAAAGAAATGTGAACAATGTATGCAGAATATGGGCTAAAAAGATTCCATTCAGTTTAGGAATTCACAATGGAGGGAAGCACACATTCCTTCTGTTTGGCTGCTCAGAGACTCAATACCATATGGTTTGACAAAGAATGACATTCATTCCTCAGCGAGAAATTCAACCTAAAATTTCGAGTATGCTGTTCTCAGACACAGGCACGCAGTTTCTAGCTATTGTTTTGTCTCTGTGTCCGTAGTTATCTTGAGAAAGGCCACTAAATAACATTTTTTAAATGATCAAGTCATCGCTTCACTATTTCACGTACGTCCTCAAAGATATTCTCAGCTGATATTGGATTTGGACACCATATTTAAGAGCGCCCATCAGCACTTTATCAACAACAATGACACTAAAGACCTACAAAACGGCCTTGTAGTGATTGTGGCGGCTTGGATGACTTGAGTTGTTGGCCACTGGTGACCTCGGGGACAATGATAAAAGTGGACTGTGGAGCTGGAGGGCCTGAAAAGATCTGTTTGGGCAGCTCAGGGGCAATGGAAATAAGCCAAACACATGCTGCGTGTCGCCTGTTTTCTCATGTAATAAAGCTGAGAACGCCATTACACCGTCAGGCTGAACTCAGAAAGAAGCTGGAGGGAAGTTTTAATTCCAGCAGACGCACTGAGAGACTCGCGGGAAGGAGAAGAGGTGACTGATTATTCTGATTATGAAATAGAGAGAACGAGTAAATCAGAGAAGAGAGTGAAACAGGTAAGCACCGTGACACAGTGACCTCCAGCTTTCTCACACCCTCACGCACATATTAGTGCACTGGGGACAGGTGTGAGAGCGTTTCACTGTAAGACACCACTGACCACCTTGGTGTTTATTTGTCTAGCCCCCCCCCCACCCTCCAGGCACTCAAAGGGTAAACGGCTATTCTGGTGTAGGGTTACAGCTGAGCTGCCTTGAACCCCAGGCTTCCAAGCACACATGCCATTCCAGGAAGGCCACTGTGGTCCCTCGCGGACATCACCCGCCCGAGCACCCACAGGGAGGAGGGGGCATCTTTCCTCCACCTGTCCCTCTCTCCCCACCAACCCGATCCTCGCATTATTATTTCAGGCTTTATAAGGGTTTAGGTGTTGATCAGAGAATGGCCGTGACCTCAATAGGTGGCTAAGCTATGCTACGCTAACAGTTAAAGGAGCTGCCTGGCACAGTGACAAAGCAGGGCGATGACAGAGCCTGTCTGATAGCACCACTACCGCCGTTTGCCCGGTTTTCCATCAACGGGATCTGCACGAGGTCCAAGCCATTTGTTAACAGACATCATTCAGCAAGTTATTGTCGCGCAATGTCACCTTACCTTCACAACACCTGTCTGCAACGTGACGGCAAAGACTCATCGTGCCATTACTTTATTGGTGCCTTCGTGCAAATCACTATTTTAGGACTGAGCTGGAGAGGAAGTGAGTTTTATTCCTGCTCCTCTCCACCTGTTGGTGGTGAACACACCACCATTACCCTTCAAAAAGAATACATGCTCATACTTAGATGCCTTATTCTTCATCATTTGTTCTATTCTCTAGCCTAATTCTTATTATGAATTTTAACGTTTAAAAACAAGAATATCATTTGGTTTAGCTCAGAATGTGTCTTGGATACAAATCAGCATTGTGGAGAATGAGGAAAATGACTGTGCACCTGTTTCGGACACATCGCACCATCGCCCATTATATTATGGGAGTGGAAGTGGAAGTGGCAGCTGTGCAACAAACAGTAGTGATATGAAACATGAGATGTGATGGTCAGTCACGTGAGCATATGTGTGGGAGCGAGTATGTGAATTGAATCGTCTGAGCCCATACGTACAGCCAGGAACTGAGTACTACTGTGAGTACTGTCTGCTTGTGTGAAACCATACTTCAGATGTGTGAACTTGAAAATCAAAGCCTGAGATGAGATCCATGTACTGTTTGTGCTAGTTTGATATGTGTTGTTGCAGTACATCATTGTTGCCGGGTATTGGAGTTTTGAAATTCAATTTAACTTTATTGAACCCTGCTTATTCCATTCAAGAAAATAATAGGTTCAAGGGGCCAAATGTAAACGTGGATCACAATGCAATCTGAACGAGTGTTAAATGGAGTCTCCGCCCACATCCCCATTATTCTGACTCTGGAAAATGAAAAAAAACCAAAACAATGTGCACATACAGGAGAACAACGGGGTGAGGGCGTACCGTACATCTTGCCCTCGTCAGAGAGGATGATTTTCCTGCGGCCACAGGGTGGGTAGATGGCCAGGGCCTCTTGGAAGCTCTGTTCGATGTCAGGGCTCCACACGCCCTCTGCATCATTCTCCAAGGGTTTGTCTAGTGCATCCCCCAGCTCCTCACTCCCACCCCTGGGGGAGGGAGCTGGCACCCACTCCGCAGACGTGGTGGGAGGACAGAGAGCAGACCACAGAGCAGGCGATGGAGGGAGAGGCGGGAGGCTGACAGAGCCGACCTGTCCACAGACGTGTTGACGATGATGATGATGATGATGATGACGACGGGTCTGGAGCTCTAGAAAGGCAAGAAAGGGCAAATACTGTGAACACATCTGCTTTATAGAGCCGTTTTCACAACTGATGACTGATAAAAAAGGAAACTTGTGTAAATCCTCATGACGCTGCTGACTTTTGTTGGAAGATGCTATCTGCAGATGAACCATTCAAAGGAACCAAACAGGTTTCCGCGCCAAAACCGATTCTTAAAACAAATGTCAGTGAGGCTGGCCGACATCTCTGATGAGATGTTGCCAACTTCACTGCTACATGGTTCACGATCACGTCGGCTGCTAATCCACGTTTTAAAAAAAAAGCTACTTGGACATTTAATTAGTTTAGTGTCACCATGACACAAACTCTGTTACAGTGCAGAGATGGCAGCAGAAGGAAGAAGAGAGGAAGGGGGGGGTGGGGGCAGAAGGGCTCGACAATCAACACATGATGAGGCGCATTAAAGCGGGATCACTGTCCACAGACAGACACACATGCCAAGGCAGATGATAGCAGATATGAAGTCCAGAGGGTGCTGTCTGTTCCCTCGCTGCTGCTGTTTTCAGGTGGAGGGAGCTGATTATCACAATGAACTTGATGGGCAGCAGTGAAATCCAGCACATGATTCACATCCTGTTTTCTTGACGTGACTTTGTTTATGATGTGCACCCCGAGCTCGTCCGCTCTTGTTGACAGAATCGTACGGACGACGGCCCCACCTCTTCCTCATAGCGGACGTGCAGGGGTAAGATAGAAGCAGGCACGTGTGTTGGGACAGGAGGAACTCATGACTCAGTGCTAAACAGATTTGTTTATTGTCATTAGAAACTAGTTGGTTTACGGCAGCAAAACCAAAAGCACTGGCCTTTACGTCAGGTGACCGCCAAGATGAGTGCGTGTCCATGTGTTCCGTGTGGAGGTGTGTGTCTGTGGTGATCCGGTGAGTAAGTCAGTGTGTTTTAAGGATTGTGTATGAGTCTCCTGCAAACCCAGTTTCCCCTCACTCTTCCTCTGAGGCCCCTGATGTCCCACAACACTTCCTGTGAAACATCCATCCGACAGGACATTCTCACCATCTCACTCTCACTCACAAACAGTGTTAAAAATGGGAGAAAACGTGAGAAAGCGTGAAATCTCAGAAATCGTTTGTGGTTCTTTCTTATGCCACACACACAATAAGCTCTAATCTGTTCGTAAGCCTACCGGCTCCTCAGTAATGAGCCGCTGGCTTCAGTAAATAACTTTCTGAAATGACCAAATCACCAAACATCACAATGCAAAAACGTCACTTCAACTGTTTCTGGGAGTGATCAGACTCTGAGCCGCAGTGAGAGCTGTCGAGGCCAGAAACCATTAGCGTGCTGCTGCGTCAAAGTGTCCAGCAGGTTAATTGACCTAAAGCCGAGCCTTAAAACAGCACCCCCCCC